>ML281367.1:43834-165902 GCA_005239495.1 Nicotiana undulata | reverse complement strand
CATTCATCACTAGGTTATAAGTCGATGAATCAATTATAATAGTTTAATTGATATAAGTCGAGGTGTTTTTGTTTTTAATATTCAACTATACATATGAGTAGGTTATAAGTCGATTAATCAATTTACACACGTGTATATTTAAAACAAGATGTCTAGGCCTATATCAATTAATCTGTTATAATTGATTCATCGACTTATAACCTAGTGATGAATGAATGTAATTCATTAACTCTGTTAGAATACAAATAATGAATACAACATCATATACTATAACATGCTATATATATATAGTTAAAGCAGCACGAAGTATGTACTTATATATATATACACACACACTAACATATACTATAACAAGTTATAGATACGTTATAGTATTATAGTGAAGTGTCTGTGTGTGTGTCTATATATATATATATATATATATATATATATATATATATATAAAACACGCGTTGTTGTAAAATCTTAACTACATATATAACATGTAGAATATATTTTAGTGTATTAATATCTTGTATTACAAAAGTGTTTACGAATTACATTTATATTATTTAGATAGTAAATATAAAAGTGATTTTTAATTTTGACCAATGTTTACTTGAAAAGAGACTAACTTTGGTCGCTAATTATCCAGAAATTAAAATTAGCGACCAAAGTTGGTCGCTAAATTTGAATCAGATTTATTTTATATTTTATATAATATTTAAAATAATAATATAATTGTTATACGTTAGAACTGAGTCCTAGATTAGCGACCAAAGTTGGACTCTATCTTCTTCCTNTATACATATGAGTAGGTTATAAGTCGATTAATCAATTTACACACGTGTATATTTAAAACAAGATGTCTAGGCCTATATCAATTAATCTGTTATAATTGATTCATCGACTTATAACCTAGTGATGAATGAATGTAATTCATTAACTCTGTTAGAATACAAATAATGAATACAACATCATATACTATAACATGCTATATATATATAGTTAAAGCAGCACGAAGTATGTACTTATATATATATACACACACACTAACATATACTATAACAAGTTATAGATACGTTATAGTATTATAGTGAAGTGTCTGTGTGTGTGTCTATATATATATATATATATATATATATATATATATATATATATATAAAACACGCGTTGTTGTAAAATCTTAACTACATATATAACATGTAGAATATATTTTAGTGTATTAATATCTTGTATTACAAAAGTGTTTACGAATTACATTTATATTATTTAGATAGTAAATATAAAAGTGATTTTTAATTTTGACCAATGTTTACTTGAAAAGAGACTAACTTTGGTCGCTAATTATCCAGAAATTAAAATTAGCGACCAAAGTTGGTCGCTAAATTTGAATCAGATTTATTTTATATTTTATATAATATTTAAAATAATAATATAATTGTTATACGTTAGAACTGAGTCCTAGATTAGCGACCAAAGTTGGACTCTATCTTCTTCCTCTTTCGTAAGCGACCAACTTTGGTCGCTAATTGTAAATTATATTTATTTATATTTTATAATTTTATTTAAATAATAATATAATTATTAAATTTATATATCTGGGTTCCAGATTAGAGACCAAAGTTGGTCTCTATTTGCTTCGCCTTTTATAAGCGACCAACTTTGGTTGCTAATTTTAAATTTTATTTATTTATAATTTATAATTATTTTAAAATAATAATATAATTATTAAAATTTTGTAACTGAGTCCCACTTTAGCGACCAAGGTTGGTCGCTAATTTCAACATTTCTTTGACCAAGAAGGTCTGACCAGTCCGGTCAACATTTTGACCACATTAGTGACCAAAAAGCGACTAATCTTGGTCGCTAATGTATTTACAATTATTTTTTAATAATTTTCTCCAATTTAGCGACCAACTTTGGTCGCTTTTCTTGACAGACCAATATTGGTCGCAAATTATTGGTCGTTTTTCCTGATTTTTAGTAGTGATTGGTGACAAAGAGATAGTTGATTCTCGACGCCTTGTATTCGGGGCGAGTTATCCTCCTTTATTACATTTATTGTCATTGCATGCATTTATTCCACTCTTTCACTCATATATTCATTGTCAATCATCATCAGCACCTTTGTTTAGCATTCAATACCACGACGCCTTTATTTCATCCATTTATCACTATGTTCACGGATCTAACGGTCATTAAGCTTAACTAGGATTAACCTTCCATATTACTTATTAAATCTCTCGTAAAAAGTGTTTAACATATTTTTGGTAAAACAAATAGATGATATATTTTGTGTTTGATTTAAACTATAAAAGTGTTAAGATTGATAATATGCAGATTTTGCCTTTCTTGCAATACCGGAGGAATACCTTTTTATCTGTATTTTTTATTTAACGATCAAAGCGCCCATAGGCAGAGTCGTGCATTCGTCCTCACAAGAATTTTCGCCCTCAAATGTCATCATTCTCCAGCACAAGTCTTCAGTTTTACTTGTCAACTTGTGTTTTCTGTAACATTCACTTTTTGACTCCAAATTTGAGGGAAGGGGATACTCTTTACTCTTTAGTAATACATTCTTCTATTTGCTACAAGCATTCCATTAAACATCTTATTTCGTTCCTGGTATTTCTGAATTGTTGTGTACCAATAAGGATTGGAACGAAGCCAAGAATGTGACTAGTTGTGTTATAACTCAGTTCATCTCACAAGATCATTCCACAGATCGTTTATCACGTGACAAATCTATTCATACTTGATTTTTTTAAAAGTTGAAAGTGCTTATTTTCTATGTTAAGGTGCGGCTAACGTAGTCACAAATTTCCTGTAATTATTAGAATAATAAATAAAATCGAGTAATTTAAAGAAAGAGAATAAGGAATGTGCCTTCCACCACCTTCAAGTTCCTATGTTGTCTACTGAAATAAACCCATAATTGATACGAACTCAATTATGAGAGACAGATCCGCTCCACTCTGAATTCAACGAACATCTACAAGTCAAAAAGACCAGCCTATGGATAATAGGTTTGATAGAAATAGTAGTAATATGCTCGCCAATAGGTACAAACTACAAGGCAAAATCCATCAATCAATACTAGTGGAATCATTAGCTCATCTTAGTCCTTATGTTATCGAAATGCGCAGCATGTGCCCACAAAAGCATTCAACAAGTAATGATTGTAAAACTATCTTTTTCTCCAGAAACATGAAAAAGATTTTTATGTTGATTGATTGACAGCACTACAGCATACAAGTTCTCTGCTAGCCTAAGCACAATCACGGAGCAAAACTCATACATAAAACATGAGTAAAGCTGTATGAATGTAAATTAGCACATATATAAACCATGCATAAATTAGATTGCTCTAACTGCTCTGTAACAGATACCTCAATTTATATCATTCTATGTTGCTTATATCTGCACCTAATACAAAATTAGGGAGCCGTAGGCTTATAATATTATTAGCGCATTATTGAGAAATTTACTCACTGGACTTATGTATATTCCAATATTACGTTGTACACGGTATTGTAGACATGATGAAGAGAACAGGGCAATGAGCCGGTCCTGGGGAAAGTCCAAAGCCATTAGATGAAGCTACTTTTGCCTTTGGGCTGATGATTACAGGTACCATGTAGAGTGTGGATGAGGCCCAAGCTTGTAAACCCCATTCATCTTACCTTCTGACCATCTGCAAGGAACGGCAAAAGAAAATCTATGACTAGCAAGTTTAATTTTAGGGTAGTTATCAGAAATCAAAAGTTTAGGGCAGCAAAAGTATCCCAAGTAAAGGTCACAGGATTATTTCTTTCAGCAGTCATTCTTAAGCATGGGCACATTGTGCCATTCACACACAATCGGGGTGTTGTTGAAGTTCCATTACCAAGTTCTTTGTTGCCATAGAAACCGCACCTTTATAAGCTTTTCAATATCTTAGACCAAAATCACATACAATATGATATGTCTCATTTTTCTAAATGGGAAATCAAGTCCTAAAACTACATCGACTCTTTACCTAACATTGGCTCTGAGAGAGGGACTTGAAGTCGTGAATTTTCACACTGTATACAGTAAGTGTGATTCCAAGACATTACTGTGTCACAGACAGTGTTATCGAACGCGAAAAGCACAAAAAAGCTCTAAGGTCCGTTGGGACTTTAAGAGCAAAGAGCAAATAAAGCGTGGGCTTTTTAATGGAAAATGGCGCAACCGGAGAAAAAGTAAAAATATGCATATGTAATAATTATAAGCATGAATAATAAATATATAGACAAAGAAATTGAAACTTTTTTACGATAAAGTGAAATATCAATTGGTTAATTCCGTCTTTTCAGGATCACACTCATTGGCAAGGAAAAGTACGCCTTAGAGCTTTGATGTGACACTAAAGCGCCACAAAGCGAGGCGAAGCGCTCAACATGTATTGAGCCTCGCTTCAGGGCTTAAGCGCGTTAAGCCCTCCTTTGACAACACTGGTCACGTATCATCAAAACAGACCCATAGGAAAGTTGAGACTTGTTGCCACCAGTTTAAGCATTGTCCGGCCAGATGGAAGCTCTCCGCATCTAAGAACATCCACAGAAAACCTGAATCCAAGATAAAAGAGACAAGCCATTACAGACTGAAATTATCTGTTCCTATGAAAGAAATTTACGTAGAAAAATATAAGGCAAAAGAAGGTTACTAGTCAGTAGTCACTAATCACCTATCTGTTGGACTGTAAACCTTTACCACCATAGTATTGTTTAGTAGTTTCACGCGAAAATTCTGCAAATGTAATCCCATCTTTCAGCCTCGACAAAAGTGATGGAACAATATTTTGAATTTCTGGACTTAATTCCTCTGAAACCTGCCTAGACTGTTCAATTCCCTCAATACATACCCCACACTGCTGACCACTTAAATTTAAACGTTCAAGAGGGTAATCCAAAAGAGAGAATTGTTTGCTCCATGCTGGCTGCAAGAAGACAACAAATGTTTCTCTGCTCAAGTTTTCAATCTTTGGTGGTCTAGAAACACAATGAAGTGTTGCTCGTAGCTTCCCCTTAGATAATATATCTGCTGCTTCTCCAACCTGCAGAATGAGACTCTCTGAAGGCGCCTTTACCATGAAGACCTGATTCTTTTTGGGATCAAATATTTGAAGATATGTGTGATCACTGGGTGAAGGGCATTCATGCTCAGAAGAAATAGGTGAACCAGTATTTACAGCAGCTGGCGTTTCTTGGCGAGAGGACAACAGAAACATGGGAACTGTTAAGAGAGTGAAAATACCATAATCATAATGCCACTGCTGCCATAGACCATAGTCATTTGACCGGTCTTCCGATAAGTCAGTGCCTTGCTGTTTCATACTTGCTTGCCCATTCTTATTGATTTTTCCATTTCTTGCTTTAGCATATCCGTTTCTTTTTGCAGCTTCTCTAATAATATCATTGTCAACAGCGGAATGGTAATGGATTAGACGCCCTTTAGCTGTGCCGGACTCTAGTAAGCTCTGTTGTAGCTCTTGGCCCCCAATGACCTTATCACATATTTTTGCAAGGGGAAGCCCTAGGTCCATCATGAAATATCCAAGATCCTTAAAGGTGCATCCCAATTTCTTATACTCATCCCGATCAACCACTTCGCCATCCCCATTATCAAAATCTAGATCATCAACCCGACAATCACTTCTTTCAAAGCACTGCTCATATTTCAATTGCATGGAAAACGACGAGACATTTCTATTTGGGTTCTTCAATGAAACATCACTTCCTAGATTGTGTTCCTGTTGCTCAATAATACTATTGAGAATATTAATTAATAGAGCAATTCTTTTTTTTGATAAGTAACAGGGAAAACTATGCAACCAGGCTCTACCATCCAAGTTCTTTTCAAAATAAATTTTTAGAGCTTTGCAAGTTGCACAGATTTTACAATGCACAGTCAGATTTCAAAAAATAATAACATTTCAAACTATTATTATTTCCTCACTCTCAATCAGTAAAACTAGAAAAACAATTCAGGATACATTGATGAATACGCCCAAATTAAAGTGGGCTAAAGCATTGAACACCAGATACCGATGCCTCGATCTCAAACTAGTTATCAATAAATATACATAACCACCCCAGGTAGTTCAAGCATAGCTAAAAATTCCTTCTATAAGGCAAACTCAGGATTCTCTAAATAGAACTTCTCTAAATCTTACAACCAACTCGTTTTATTTGGGCACATTTCATTTACATAAATAATTTGTTTTCTACCACAAATTAAGGGTTCTCTAGTTGGACTTTTTTAACCAAACCAAAAGACTCATCGCAAACACCTAAACTAGCAGAAGAGTAATAACTAAACTTTTAATCTCAATTAGTTACTATATTTTCTTTTAATTTTCATTGCATTATGTAATTAGCTAATAAGCATGTTGAAAATTAGACATGAAGAAGGAAGTTAAAGGGAAAAAGAAAAATAAAAGCTGGGAGAGAGGTGGACCTTAAGAAGGCGTTTGCGATCTTCGTTATTGAGAAGAGAGAGTTTTCGAGCAAAAGGAAGAAGAGTTCGACGAAGATTGGAAGCTTCTGGAACGCCGGTGACGGCCAGAAGTCCGGGTCCCTCTGGCCCTAGGTTTTCCATAACACTTGTGGTGATTGATTCCAGCCGCTGAATTTCTTCAGAAGATTCTGCTGCTGATAAAGGTTTCTCTGAAGAAAGTTTCTTCAAATCAGAGTACTGAAGCTCGTACAGTTCTACTTCTACTTCCATCTCTTTTCTTTCTTTGCAATGTTGCAATTTCGAAGTCACAACATATTTATAGTCGACCTACAATGTGTTGAGAATATAAACTCCGCACAAATAATATTGAGAGTAATAAATGTGGATTACTAATATACAGTAACTAATGACAATAATAAAAGAAATAAAGACACCGAGATTCTTACGTATAAAGCTCTTCTGAATGAGTGAAAAATCACGGCTCGAGACGAGCAACAATATAATTATAGCAACAAATTTTACACTTTGTAGGCCCGAGCAAAATATTCTAAAAAGCACTACAACAGAAATTACCCTGTTTTGATATACCCACCTCACTACAATTACACTCACACTCTATTCTCTTCACAAGCTATTTTCTTATACCCTATATGTGATGTATCACTCTTTCTTTCTATCTTTGTTGTTCAAATAAGGAATACTTCCTTATTTATAGAGATGAAGAACCTCTCAAAAATGTTAGAGGTGATATCAAAAATAGTAAACCAAACTTGTGTTCCTTCCCTTTTTAACTTTTCTTTGACACATAAATATTTATTTGACAAGTTAAGATTTGGACGGTGCAGCATTTGCCGAAGGAAGTTGTCTTCCTTTCACATGGGATGGACCCATCAAATCTCCCCCTTCAGTCTCATGCACCTGAAGGAGATATCTCCAATTTTTCATATAGATCTCATTCCGACAAGTTCTTTGCATAACTCGAATTTGTCTCTTGATATCGTCTTGGTCAGCATATCCGCAGGATTTTCACTCGTGTGAATCTTTTTGACCTGCAAAGATTCGTTCGCCCCTTGCTCATGAATCCAATGTTGTCACATCCATATGCTTTGTTCTTGTATGGTACATGAAGTTCTTGCTCAAGTCTATAGCACTTTGACTGCCACAATAGATGACATAGTCATTCTGATGCAATCCAAGCTCTTGAAGAAACAGCTTGAGCCATACCATCTCCTTGCCAACTTCTGTACCGGCAATCTACTCTGCTTCACTTGTTGAAAGTGCAACGCACTTCTGTAATTTAGACTGCTAGGATATAACTCCCCCGAAAAAGTAAATAGATATCCAGTAGTAGAATTTCTACTATCAGCATCACCGGCCATATCACCATCTGTATAGTCCAACAAGACTGGATCTAATCTCCCAAAACACAAGCATCCATGAGGTTCCTTTTAGATATATGAGTATCCACTTCACAACTTCCCAGTGTTCTTTCCCAAGATTGTTAAGAAACCTGCTAACAACACCGACAACATAGACAATATCAGGTACGGTACATACCGTTGCATACATTAAGCTCTTGACGCCAGATGAATATGGAACTTTAGCTGTAATTTCTTTATCCTCTTTTGTTGTAGGACACATTGTCTTGTTCAACTTCATATGACCAGCAAGAAGGCATGCTAACTGATTTAGCACTCATCATGTTGAAGCGTTTAAGTATACGTTCAATATACTTCTGTTGTGACACCAACAACTTACTAGTTGTCCTATCTTGGACAATCTCCATTCCTAGAATTTGTCGTGCTGGACCCAAGTCTTTCATGTCAAATGACTTGGACAAATCTTCCTTCAACTTGGCAATCAACTTCTTGTCTTGTCATACAATCAGCATGTCATCCATATATAACAACAAGATGATAAAGTTATTGTTAGAGAATTTCTTATAGTATACACATGGATCTGAAAAAGTCTTTGTGTACATTTGACTTCTCATGAATGAGTCAGTCAAACTTCTTGTACCACTGCCTTGGCACTTGTTTCAGCACATAAAANAGTAAAAGGTCCCGAGACGAAAATGATCCAATTTGACCACTGTACATTGCTAACATGAGAAAATGGAATAATCGAGAATCTCGAGTAACTGGCCAAGCCGCTAAAGTAGCTAAAGTAGTGATAAATCCTGTTAATAAAATGGGTCCTATAGAAAGTCCATCTATTCCTAATCTCCAATGGAAATCAAAAAAATTGATCCATTTATAATCCTCCACTAGTTGGATTAATGGATCATCCGATTGGAAATGATAACAAAATGCATAAGTCGTTAGAAGGAGTTCTAAAATACATATACATATGGTATACCACCTAATTACCCTATTTCCTTTATGGGGAAGAAAGAAAATTAAGGAACCCGCAAATATTGGAAAAACTACAATTATTGTTAACCAAGGAAAATAATTCGTAGTAAAGACAAGATACACTTGGACCATAAAAACCCGTGCTCAAAATATTTTGATTTTCGAGCACAGGTTTGTCGGTAAAAAAAATTAAATGGATTCAAGTAGAGTTTTCTCGAACGTATCAATAAGCTAGACCCATATTGCGAGTTGTTTCATGCCATAAATAAACTCGGACACTCAAGAAATCTAAACCCAATCGGGAGATGTTTCGGCTTATATTCCTACTAATGTAATTTCCATTACTGATGGACAAATCTTCCGGGAAGGAAATAGAGAAGGTAAGGGACCGCTTTCCTTGTTCAAGCCGGTATTGTTTGAGTAAGTAGTAAGTAACTTGCACACCATGTGTGTCTTTGTCTTTACTTCAAAACCTTCTGGCTTCTTCATATAAATCTCTTCTTCCAAATCTCCATGCAGAAACATAGTTTTCACATAAAACTGCTCTACTTCAATATCTAGGCTAGCTGTCAAGCTCAAGATTGTTCGAACAAAAGTCATTCAGACAACAGGTAAGAAAATTTCATCAAAATTAACACCTTTCTTCTATTCAAAACGTTTTACCACCAATCGATTATCTAACCAACTTTCCGTTTCCATCTTTCTTGAGCTTAAAAACCCATTTGCACTTGAGCGGTCTTTTGCCTTTTGGAAGTTCAACCAGTTCGTACGTTTTTTCTGTAGAGAATTCATCTCTTCTTGCATGACTTTCATCCATTGTATTAGTTCTAGATGAGATAGAACCTCTTTAAAATTCTTTGGCTCCCTCTTTTACTCCTGACAATTTTTTTGTCACACAGTAAAATCGACCGTAAATAATATTTTATGAATGAGCAGAACATGTGCTATAATACCAATTGTTGGAAAAATAACCCCCACAGAAATAATATTCACGGTATATGACTATAATAAATGTAGATTACTAAAATAGAGTAACCAACGGCAATAATAAGAGAAACAAAGACACCGAGATTTTTACGTGGAAAACCCTTCTGAATAATGGAAAAATACTCTCGTAGGCCCGAGCAAAATACTCTAAAAAGCACTACAACACTCAAAAGAAACTACCCTTCTTTGATATTTTCACCTCACTACACACACTCTATTTTCTTCACAAATTATTTTCTTATACCCTGTCTGTGTCTCACTCTTTCTTTCTCTATTGTTGTGTGTGTCTAATAAATAAGGAATACTTATTTATAGAGGTGAAGACCTCTCAAAGATGTGAGGTGATATCAAAAATAGTAAACCAAACTTGTCTTCCTTCCCTTTTTGACTTTTTCTTGCCAAACAAATATTTATTTGACAAGCTAGGATTTGAACGATATAACTTTTGCCAAAGGAAGTTAGCTTCCTTTCACATGGGATGGACCTTCCATGTCGTTTGGTTACAAACTTGCACTAGCAGACGTTCCTCTGCCAATGGTTAAATAGTATTCCTTCCAATTAAATAGAACTCAATATTAAGTTTTATGACCGTTCAAAAGGATTTCGGGTTAAAAGTTAAAAAGAGATGTGGCCAATGGGAATAGTCACAAATTTTTTGAACTTTTGTCAAAGATATTCAAAATATTATATACAGAGACACCAAGTGAATTTTGCTTAATTTTCGGCAAAGAGGTTGGGCGGATTCAGGATTTATATTTTATGGGTTCAAGTTTTAAGATTTTAGTACTGAATTTATTATATTTTTGAAATTATGAGTTCATATCTACTTTTTTTATAATTTTAGGGAATTTTTACATATAAAATTTCCGCATAAAAAATTATGGGTCAATTGAACCCGTTGTTAACGCTCCACATCCATCTCTGAAGTTCGGGTGAAGCCCCTTTCGCCTCTAAATCTGCCCTCGCTACTGTACAAATTTTGCGTAACAAGTACATGAAAAGATTTTGCAGAAGACTTCTCAAGCTTCAGAAACAAGGGTTAACTAGATTAATGATCCACTCGAAAATGTCATTTCGATTCGCCCAATTTAGAACTTCTTTTTTGTTTTGTCATTTTGGGTGATCTCCTGGTTGTTCATAAAATGTTCATGATTAATTTATCTTTTATGACTATTTTTTTTCCAGAAAAGGACTAAATATATCTTTGTACTTTCGAAAAATGTTTAAATATACACTTCGTTATACTATGAGTCCAAATATATCTCTGTCGCTATACTTTAGGTGCAAATATACCCTTCATTTAAATAGAGTGACCACATGTCGTCGTCCTATTGGCCAATTCTAATTATCTCCTAATTAATTAAAAAACTCATCCATAACCATACTCATTACCCATACCGAAAAGAAATTTTCTAAAGCAATTTTTTTTTTAAAAATCGAAAAAACTGAAATTACTTTTACTAAAATTGCTTTAGAAAATATTTTTCAGTTTTTCCAAAATTTTAAGGCACTTCTTTTGTAAAAACTGGAAAAAAAATATTTTCGTTTTTCCAATTTATAATAAAAAATCAGTTTTTAGAAAAAATAAAATACTTTTCCGTTTATTTTTCAGTTTTTAGCAAAAAAAAAAGCAGTTTTTCTTAACAAATTTGCGTTTCAATTTTTCTTCTTCTAGTTTTTAACTAAATATTGCTTTAGAATTTTGTTATAAAATAATGACTGTAAAGTAAATAAACCAAGACAAGTATATATATATATATTATAGAGAGAGAGTGTGATATATTATTCAACTTTCAAACTGATGTACATAATTACTGAAAACTCTTCTATTTATAGAAGAAGGGAAGCAGTTGCGAGGCTTTTCTTCAGCTGCTTGTAAGTTGTCTGCATGAGCTGCTTGCAACCTGCATGTTTAATAAGAAGTTGTTGCAAATCTTTTCATTGAGTTGCTTGCAACCTGCCTGCATCAGCTACTTGTAGATAAACTTCAACAGAGTACTAAATGGATAATCTTCTTCAGGAAGATTATCTATAGCGGAGTAATAAATGGACATCCACAAATAATAGTTTCATAACACTCCCCCTTGGATGTTCATTACAGATAATGTGCCTCGTTAAAACCATACTAGGAAAAACCCAGTGGGAAAAATCGTAGTGAAGGAAAAAGAATACACATATTTAGTAATACGCATTTTCAGCTGCCTCATTAAAAACTTACAAGAAAAATCTCATAGGAAAAAACTTAGTAAGGGAAAAGGAGTGCAACGCGTATTTCACTCCCCCTGATGAAAACCTTGTTCAAATATTTGAGTCTTCGTATTCCAATCTTGTATACCATCTTCTCAAAAGTTGAAATTGGCAAAGATTTAGTGAATAAATCTGCCGAATTGTCACTTGAATGGATTTGTTGCAAATCAATATCACTATTTTTCTGAAGATCATGTGCGTAGAATAATTTTGGTGAAACGTGCTTCGTTCTATCTCCTTTTATAAATCCCCCCTTCAATTGGGCTATGCATGCAATATTATCTTCGTATAAAATTGTGGGCCTTTTCTCACATTCCAAACCACATCTTTCTCGAATAAAATAAATTACTGATCTCAACCATACGCATATCCTACTTGCTTCATGAATAGCTATTGTCTAAGCATGATTTGAAGAAGTAGCAACAATAGATTGTTTTGTGGAGCACCATGCTATGACAGTACCTCCATATGTAAATATGTACCCGGTTTGAGATCGAGCTTTATGGGGATCAGATAAATAACATGCATCTGCATAACCAAGAAGATCAGCATTATCTTTGTTAGCATAAAACAAACTCATATCAAGAGTTCCCTTTAAATATCGCAATATATGCTTAATCTCGTTCCAATGTCTCTGTATAAGAGAATAACTATATCTTGCTAGTATATTAACAGAAAATGTTATGTCAGGCCTTGTAGCATTAGCAAGATACATTAGTGCACCAGTTGCACTGAGATAGGATACTTCAGAACCAAGGAGTTCCTCATCCTTTTTTTGGAGGTCGGAACAAATCTTTATTCATTTCAGGTGATCGAATAACCGTTGGTGTACTCAGTGGGCGCGCTTTGTCCATATAAAAGCGTTTTAAGGCCCTTTCTGTATAGGCAAATTGATGGATAAAGATCCCGTCTGCTAAATGTTCAATTTGCGGACCAAGACAAAGTTTTGTCTTTCCAAGATCTTTCATTTCAAATTATTTCTTAAGATATTCAATTTCCTTTTGGAGCTCTTCTAGAGTTCTAACAAGATTTATGTTAACATAAACAACAAGGATAACCTTTTTCCAACAAATATTCACTGAGGCAATTATACCAAATGCGCCCAAAATACTTTAAACGGTACAATGACCTTTGTAATCTGACCGAGTACATTTCTCGAGACTTTGAACTATATGCTTCATGCATTTTAAATCCTTCAGGGATATTCATATAGATTTAATTAAATGAGTCGTATAGGTTATGACTTGTATTTAAATGACATCTTCAGGTGTCTGGACTACAGGTCCGATCCTCACAATCCTTTACAATATTGTGCATTATATTGTATCAAATATATCGTCGATGATCATTTTGTATCGGTTCCGAAGTGACATAACTTGTTGAGATCTCATCACTTTCCTTATTTTAGGTACCTGAACTTCTTCTGGAGTTTGATGAAATGTTATGTCGGGGGCTCTTCTAGAGCTCATTTCCTCCTTATTATGATCATTTTGATCATTTGATCCTTTCCTTTTCAAGGATTGTTATCTTTGGAACCGATTGGTCTACCACGCTTCATGCGTACAGTAAACTCCATCTTTCAGGGACTTTAATATTAATAGGAGCATTTGCAGCATATGATATTCAATTTTGGATCAGCAAATGCTTCTGGCATTTGACTTGAATTATCTTCTAAGTGAGGATCATATTAATGATAATTCGATTCACATAGCATATTTTTCAGTTGTTTATTCCATCCCCCAAATGTTAGAAAAACTAACATACATCCCAAATCTTCTTTGGGAAATCTATCTTTGTGCTTTGTGGTAGAGAAATTGATCATATACCACACATAAAAAGATAGTAGAAATATTTGGTTTTTGATCCTAAACCAATTGTGAGGGGAGGACTTATCATATATTATTGGTTTGATGCATACAAGTGCTGCTATATGCAATTTAGAAAATCTTAGACCAACACATGAGGCTTTGTTCTCATAAGCGATAGTTTAACCATTAATAGAAGGTATTCAATGCTAAACTAGCTTGGATATAAACCAACATCATCAAGATGAAATATCTTGATATCATAATCTGAAATTTATGCTCTTAATTGATAAAAGCAATTTCAAATGCCAAACTGCAGGTTGACAATAATCGCACATGTAACCATCTCATATATGCATCTATAAGTGGTTGACATGATAGGTGAATGGGCCCATATTCACCTTTTATATATTTCAGAATCCAGGGGTTATAGTCCCAACTTTAGCTGGTATAATCAATTAAATTTGAGAACAAGCAATACAAGAGAATTCTTGAAGAATCTTCTAGTTCTTCAGTATATGCTTATTTGAATTCTCAAATAGCTCATTTTAAAAATGGCATATGATAACTTCATGTTTATCATGGCATGTGTTATCTCTTAGTAAACTTTTGATTTACTATAGCATAAACTTTTGTATTAGTAAACTTGTGATTTACTGTGGCTACTTTTGCCTCAGTAAAACTTCTGATTTACTGCGCCGACTTTTGCATTAGTAAACTTCTGATTTACCGTGATACATGATGTAGTACAAATTGAAGAATAAGGCAGGTAACTTCTCACATATATATTACTTTACCCCCTATGATTGTGGAAACATGAAATTTTCAATCTTCCAATCATTTATAGCCTCAATATGATAGTCATTTGTATTAGTAAACTTCAGATTTACTACAACATATGTTTTGACCTTAATCATATAATATGAATGACATATTTGTATATAAGCTCTTCGAGAGCCTTCATTTTTATCCACAATCTAATATTATTCAGACACTACTGGTGTCATGTGTCTTCTAGACAAACAATTAGCTCTTCAGGAGTTTTTGATAAATTTTATACTACCAAATATCACTCAGACACTTCTGGTGTCATGACAAAAAAAGTCATAATCAAATGAACAATAGAAAGACAATACTAACTTTATAAATTAAGAATTTCAATATTTTTACCACCAACTTTGTGACAAATGTCTCCTTCATGGGGAAACGCTATTAACATCTGAATATTTTATATCAAAGCGGCAACCACATAGTCATTACATCTTTTAAGGAAAGATGCACAAGGTTCTATTTCCTTCAGGGAACTCAATAACTAACCATAATATATTAATGTGGTTGCAGTAGAAAGCATTCTACAAGAATGCATTTGCCTTATAATGATACTTAATAAAAATTTCAAGATGTTTTACGTACAACAGGTACGTGCGGCAGTGATTTTTATGCCACAAAATAATATTTATATTCTCTGTTATTCTACCTTTTTAGGAGGTGTGTTATGGTATTTCTTCATTCACTCCAGGGAATAAAAATGTTCTTCAAAAATAACTTCGAATAACTTATTGTTTTGCTTAAGCACAGAAACACCCACTTTCATAATGGTTTCCTGCTTCAGGAGAAAAAATCAATTATTTTACTACTTCAGGAGTAAACGTAATATTGAGTATATATTCTCTCAATCATATTACCTCTTCTGGAGGTGAATCGTAATATATTTACATTAATAGTGCGTTCATATTTATGAACTTTATTAATATTATCACATTCACTTCAGGGAATGGATTAATATTTATTAAAAATTCTCATCCTTCAGGGAACATAACTGTGCATTAACCACATCACATTGTGATGCTTCGAACCTCTTTAAAGATATTTGCTACTTCAGGAGCCAATCGAGGCATATATATAATATGGAGAATTTTTCTCTAAATTATCTTCAATTGTAACCATAACAAGCATAAATTACCACTTGTCCACTTCTAGTGGTCATGATAGGTATATACAACTTCTGGTGTTTAACAAATTTACTTACGATGAGATATACAAAGTATTGTCACTTCCAGTGGTCGTACTCTGTTAGAGTTCAAGTGAACCATAAAATTAAGTCATAACAAGACTTAGGAAATATGTCACTGCTGGTGACTATATATTTCTTGAAAACTCTCATACTTAGCCATCAATAAAGATGAAAATAATAAATCATGGTACCTTCTCGTAATATTTTTTTCCAGGAATAATTAATGGCATGAACTGCTAAGTGAACCAATTATGCTCCTTTTGAATAGAACTCTTAATGATGGCGATTGGATCTGATTTATATTCATAGACTTTTGCTAACCCAGCTCAACAAATAGTTAGAGTTAAGCAATATATGAAAGTGCAAAAATTAATGTCACAAGTCCTTTGCTACAAACCTACTTCAAGATAGTAAAGCAACAAGGAAAAATAATTTGTCGTTCATAAAGACAAAGTGATATGGTAAAACCTTTAAGCCAAACATGGAATCATTTCCTGCTTACTTTTCTAATATGAAAATAAAATACTGACGCCACAGAAATATCAATCGTTCAAACCACTGTAAAAAGGGTAGAAATCCATAAATACAACAGTTTGATCTTACTTAGAGTGAGAACCGGTCCCTTTGGACGAAGATAACTATAGTAATACATCTTTCAAAGTCTGCTCAAGGCAGAGTCTCGTGCTGACAACGTGTTATAAAATAACGACTGTAAAGTAAATAAACCAAAGCCAAGTATATATATATATATATATATATATATATATATATAAAGAGAGAGAGGGAGAGTGATATGTTATTCAACTTTCAAACTGATGTACATAATGAACTGAAAACTCTTCTATTTATAGAAGAAAGGAAGCAGCTGCGAGACTTTTCTTCAGCTGCTTGTAAGTTGCCTGCATGAGCTGCTTGCAACCTGCCTGTTTAATAAGAAGCTGCTGCAAATCATTTCATTACTTGCTTGCAACCTGCCTGCATCAGCTGCTTGTAGATAAACTTCAACAGAGTACTAAATGGATAATCTTCTTCAGGAAGATTATCTATAGCGGGTAATAAATGGACATCCACAAATAATAGTTTCATAACATTTTCCAGTTTTTTTAAAGCAATTCTTTTGTATAAACTGGGGAAAAAAATATTTTTGTTTTTTCCAGTTTTTAGTAAAAGAAATTCAGTTTTTATAAATAAAAAAATGCTTTTCCGTTTTTTTTTCCAGTTTTTAGTATTAAAAAATCAGTTTTTTGTTTAAAAAGTTGTTTTTCAGTTTTTAATAAAATATTGCTTTAGAAAATATTTTTCAGTTTTTTCGTTTTTTTTAAAGAAATTTTTAAATTGAAAAAAGAATATTTTCGTTTTTTTTCAGATTTTAGTAAAAATAATTTCAGTTTTTTTCCAATTTCACAAAAAAATTGCTTTAGAAAACTGTTTTTGGGTATGGGTAATGGGTTTAATTAATTATGGAATATTTAGGATTGGCCAATAGGATGATGACACATGTCGCTCCGTTTAAATAAGGGGTATATTTGAACTAAAAGTATAACGGTAGAAGTATATTTGGATTCATAGTATAAATTTACATAGTTTGTGATAGTACAGAAATTTGACCCTTTTCCCTTTATTCTTTAATTCTTTTTCCTTGCAACAGTGCTCCGTCATACTTGGGGATTGAAATAAGCATTAAGCTAAACTCATTAATTTTAAAGTTCATTAGCTTTCCACTTTTAGTAATAAGCTGTAAAATTTATCTTTCCTTTCGCACCTTTTTCTGATGTTCTTAGATAAAAGCAATAAAATTGCATGAAATATTTGAAAAAAGGACAACCTTTTAGCAACATCATTACGTTTACGGTCCACTAAATATTTTATTTTATTTTATTTGTATTTTTCAACTATCACCATTTTCGTTAAGTTAGATTTACGTTTTCATTATTTACTTTTGTTAAATGACAAGGATTAAATTGGCCAGGAGATAGGTTTAAAAGTGGTTACACCAAACTCATCTCCTGCACCAGTGGAGCATTTAGCATCAATGCTCATCCCCGATTCTAATTAGACCCAGACATGAGACAACCAATCGAAAAGCAATTTTCCTTTCTGCTTGTCATGAACAGGTTATTCATGTTGTACATTGTTTTCTCTTTCGAAAATCCATGCATCATTACTTCAGGTAAGCAAAGCAGGAAAGATCAAAATGTAGAAGGTTACAATTCCACTCCCTTCTCCTTGAAACTCTTAGTCAGCCAGATAGCAGTTTCCCTTGGAGAAACCTTTTCTGGCCCAAATGGCTTCAGTAACACTGTTAGCTCTTCTAAACGCTCTTGCTGCAATAGTTGCGCACTGAACTCAAGTAATCCTTCTAAGGCTTCAGAACGTTGCTGGTAAGAAGAGGTGTCAAACCTCCGGTGGTGACGAGAGTCTGAAGATGACCGGCTTGAAGCACCAGTTGTTGCATTATTATGTTCTGAACATTCACTTCCAATCCGCGCAATTCCATGAATAGGGTCAATTAAAGGTGGCTTCGGAAAGCTTCTATCAACAACCTGTACTGTACACTTGTCTTTTGTGAACGACCAGTCACTATAGCGTGGTGAAGGGGAAGACAACTGAACAGATTTCGGTGAAGCTCTCTGGATGGTTAATAGAGAGTCCTTTGAAGAAGCCAAGGGATCAACCATCTTGTCAATTCTTGGAGCATTCACAGAGACATCCGGAGACTTCACTTGATGAAGAAGACTAACATTATGTCTGTAAGGTGACTCCACCTTCCCAGCTTTTGTGGATAAAGGAAGAGAAGTTCTGCGCGATGATTTGGAAGGCTGGCTAACTGGTGTATGTGTCACTGGAAGCTGCATTTGTATGTAAGTATATAAGTGTAAATAAAAACTCAAGCCTTGAAGACCTCAAAAATATAGCACCAAGAAAAGAATCTACAATTCCTGTCTGGAGTTCGTACCAGTTCGCGGGTAGAACCAGCATTGGACATATTTAATTGAGTGCTTTGTCTCCTCTGAGGTGTGGAATTTCTATTTGAATTAAATCGCACAGTTTTGACAGCAGCTGACAACTTTGAGATAGCAGAACTTTTTACGTCATAAGGAGTACTTTCAACAGACGGCTCTGAATAGTTTTTCTTCAAAGAAATCATTAGATCTTTTGCTCTCTGGGATAAACATGGAGAACCCGTTCCAGAAATACTAGGGTTCAAAGCCCTATCACTGGACAATCGCCTCTGCTCTCTTTCATTGAAGACTGGAGCAATTCTAGGCTCAGAAAATCTTTTTTTCTTTACGTAGTTTGGATTAGAGGGCTGTACGTGGAACTTGGACTGTCTAGGGCTGTCAGAATTCAGAAGGACTTTTAACACATAGGGTTGAAGATGGGGATGTCGGAGTAAATCTGCAGCCTGGAACAAGAGTTGGGAGAGAGGAGTTGATGTGTCAAACAGTTAACATCTTTGGTGCTACATGAAGCAAAAAATTTGCACGTAAAGTGAACTTGGAGGAAGTGAGGGATACTTACAGTTGGCCTGAGTTCTGGGTTTTTCCTTAGCATACTCTTAATAAGGCCACGGCTGCAACAAAAATATATTTATCCAATCGTACCACAAAAGACCAGCAATTTGACAAAATAAGCACTAAAATCGGTAGCCTCAAATGTGCAAAAGGAAATATACTCACAATGCACCAGAATACGTGGTGGGAAGTGGAGCAACTATACATTTGTTAATTTTGTTAATTAGACCTTGCATATCCTGCATTCAAAACAGTGGAGGTCATTTGAAGTCTATTACAACTGAAAATAAACATATCGAAGGTAAACATCAATTAATTACATGATGAGAAGCCGAAAAATCTCATAAAAATAAAAAGATATGGAAAACAGTAGCTAATGAATGTCACAATCATAAGCCTAAGTACAGTTGGTCTCACTATAGATCGAGTACTGAAGGGCTACACTTCCCATCAGCCGATGGAAACAGTTTTAGGAAGATACCTCAATAAATGCTTTTAGACATGCATCACCTTTAATTGGAAGGGCGATGTTAACTTATGCAACTCTAACCCAACCCAGAGTAGAGTGCTTTCCTCCATTATTTCACTGCTTGCACTCATGAGGTACTCCCATTTTCAACCAATCTACAATTTCTCTAACTGCATCCTTTAATTGACACTCCAGCGCTCACTTCTTACACGGAAGTGTATACTATACACAAACAGCCCACGGACTAAATTAACATCGATACTAGATTATTTTAAAAGACAAATAGACCATCTGAGTTGCCAATACTTTCCCTAAAAGGCTAAAACTGCCAGTTGTGCCAAGAATTTGGTAATTGATTATATAGCTCGTGATACAAGTTCAGTTCATAGTCTGGAAAGTAGCATTTCATAACTTACAAATGCTTTGAATGCCGGCTTGTAAGCACTCATTTCATACATGCAGCAACCTGGATATGCAAACAGTCAGCAAAACCTTGTGCATCTGAAAGCGTATCATGTGAAGCAAGGAAAGGTAAAGACTTACCCAAAGACCAGATGTCTGATTTACAACCATAGGGTATATCAGCAAGAAGCTCGGGACACATATAACTTGGGGTACCCACCACCTGACAGCCAATATGACTTATCACTAAACTAAGCAATACAACAAACACAAATACAGAATATTCACAGACAAGTTACTTACAGAGGAAGCAAGATCATCCGAAGACAGTATTTTAGCAAGACCAAAATCGCCTGAAAACAACTCTTGAAATAAATACTCAAGTCAATCATACCCAACTTCAATTTATGAGGTACGGGGATTACCTAGACGTATATCGTGCTCTTTAGTCAGAAAAATATTTGAGCACTGAAGCAAAAAAGTTAAATCAGCAAACAAATCCATAAAGTTGAGAAAGAATAACTTTATGTAATAAAGAGATATGCAACTCACCTTGACATCACGGTGAATTATATGGTTCGTGTGCAAGTGATCAAGTGCCATCAGAAGTTGAACTAGCCACTTACAAAGCTTCTGTTTATCAGTCAACATTAAGATTTCAGGAAATGAAACGGCCGCAACATTAGGAAGTAAATTTATTTGGTGGAGGCGGGAGGATATGAGTCAGAAGGAAATTGGAAATTTAATAACAACCTCCTCAGGGAAAAGAACACCATTAGCTCTCTTAATAGCATCTGCCCTGCATAAGGATTGAAGAAGTGATTAGACAATATGTAGGGTAGACAAATATAAGCAACTAGATTCAGGACCTCGCCTAAGTTCCTAATTCTGAAAACAGTTCATGGAAAAGGAAAGATGACTTACATATCACCTCCTTCACAATACCCAATAATAATGCACACGTAACATCCCTGAAAATTGGGTAGTTTCGCATAGTCAATGGCATGGCTGAACAAATAATTCTTTTACAGCTATACAAAATAATGACCACACAAGAACTCAAAGGTTTAGCTGTATCTTAGACAATTTTTGTAACCACAGTCCTTATATTGGTCTATTAGAACTTACCAATACTTGCTAAAATTAGAGTTATAGCACTACCTACCTTCTTTCCAGTAAAATCCAGATTATATAGTTGGGCCCATTTGTATAGAAGATTGGGTGTGAGAATCATGTTCTGATGTAAATTCTCTACTTTTTGGTATACTTCCAGTATACGGGAGTTCTCTCCCTTTTGATTAATACAATTTACCTTATCAAAAAAAAAACATCGAGATGAGACTGATGAGTAGTTAAATAACTAAACATCTATCACATTCAGATATGCAGTTGCATGTTCAACCACTGCAACAACGCATGAGGGCTGAGTATTCACTTGAACAGTAGTTTTAGTTCTTACGTAGTTCAACATCTAACCTAGATAGGCACCCTTTTACGTTTTTTTTTTTTTTACTATTTGTAGACTTCCGCTTAAAAATCTTTCATGTTGTTCACAATGTGTGTCATCCGGAAGTGAATGGCATGAGCAGACAAGTTATCACATGTACGTTGATAAGTGTTTGAAGTGAAATGATGAAAGGACAAAGTCACAAAACTATGAACAGACCTTTTCCACCCAGGAATCTTTGTATTCCACCACAAATGGACTTTGTATTCTTGAGATCAGTTCCATCTGAAAAATAAACCCAGATCAGAAAATGCAAACACAAACTTGCACCTCCAGATTCCCCAGTCTTTCCCAAGAAAAAGAAGGAAGAAAGAAATAGATTAGGCAGAAAGGATCTACTCGAGTTAAAGGTGCATTTAAGATAAGCAAGTATCACTGTCTTCAACAGAAATGAGGTTTACTTCACCTTATTAGCAAAAGCCTTTTCATTGCTTCATGACCATTACCAAATCAAAGAGTACAGTAAATGTTAACCCCGTATACATAACTTTCATCCTGTCAGGTAACACTGTGCAGTTCATTGCAAAACTTCTTAACCATTTAAGACAATTATGGTGAATGCTATAATGAACCAGACACAGGTGGCTCAATGAAATCGGAGGCCTAAAGCCAAAACTTAAGAAGATAATATTAGTAATGTGACAACGGTTAGACAAATAGACACGATTAATTTAGAGAACCAAAAAATGAATTGTATGGTCTTCACAAATTTTCTTTCAAGGGGAGGTTGTTTCCAATAGACCTTCGGCATCCTTTCCTCCAAGAACTCCCGGTGCTTACCATCAGAGCAACCCACCTTGTCTTCATATTTAAATGTTCATATCTACTAATAAAACATTTGATAACCAAAACCAATGTAGTGTAATGAAACGAAATGTTAATGTTTTGTATCTTACTAATATAAATAATTATAACTAATAGAAAAAGTTTTGGGGGCCCTTTGTCTTTTGGGGCCTAAAGCAGAAGCTTTAGTTGCCTTATGCTAGAGCCAACCATGGAACCAGAAATTTCCTATCTAGATGCCAAGATATGCAGATGTCTTTACACTCTTAAGCACCTTGTTCTTCCTCTCATATCGCAAGAAAGCTGGTAAAAAAGACTGACCTCCTGGTGGGCAGATCTGCGTGTTCTCTCTGTCTGGCGAGCTAAGCGGATTTTTTTCATAACATATCTTTGAGGAACAGAAAAGAAAAAATACAATCAGAAATCCAAATAAACTGAATAATGCAATAATGAAATGACTATGAACATAAACAGAATACTGTAACAAAAATCAAATTGTAACAGATGGAGTGACTTACTTCTTCTTCTCTTGTTTATGCCTTACAAGTAGTGCAGAGCCAAAGGAACCTTTCCCGACCTGCTCCAAAATCTCATAATTTTCCATATTATGAGCTATAAGACCACTTTTTCTTTATCAAACAGATTTCAATCCGGATATTATTTTGTCACAGTTGAAATATCAGAGCAAATCTGCAAACATCTTGTACATGTAGAGAAAATGCATCTATTAGAAACTTCAGAAATGTTGAAATTTTCTAAAAACTCAACAGCAAGCATTAGCAACACTACATCAAGCCAGAATATATTTTATTACAGGAAGAAAAAATATAGGAAATCTGCAAACGTCTTGTATATTGAGAGACAACGCGACTTTTATACATCATCAGGAGATTTTTAAAACCTTCACATCAGCTCCCTCACATTCCCCATTTTATACTATTGTAAATAATTACTAACATCTATCGTTACAAAAAAATTGTCAATTTGTACCTTATCATTGAAGAATTCAAAATTCTAATCAGCAGTGTAGGTTATTCAATGTAAATCAATAAATTTCCTCAATAAAACAGAATTTCTCATCAGTGAATACAGTAGATACATAGAAAGCATAATCCAAGTACTCCAGTTCCTTATATAATATATTCCATAAGCTCTATGCAGCGGAAATTAGTACGAAAAGCCGGAAAACGCAATGTAAAGGCTCCATTTTAGGGCAAAACAAATGAACCTAATCGAATAGCTTAACCAATTGTAAACGCATAAAAGAGAAAATGAGAAAAGTAAGTGCAGTAACAGAAACCAATAAATATGGGAAAAAAACATAAAATTCCAAATAGAATGCTCCATTACGTACCTGAAACTGAAAAGTGATGAGGAAGAAGAATTGATATGAAAATAGGAACGGCATTTTTCAGGTGTTAATGAATCGAGTAGTTGGAATTAATTTAATCAGATGGAGAGCGGTAAAAGAATTGTAAACAAAGCAAAAGCGATGTGTCCGCTTTCTAAAGGACATTTTCAAACTTTGAATTTTTCTTTTATTTATTGTTTTTGTTTCCAAAAAAGCGCCTTTTGTTTTTAAAATCAAAATTATGTCCCACAAGAAAAGTCATGGGGTCGAACAAACTTGAAACTTGGACCTAAACCTACAATTTTGGTTGTCGGAATTAGTAAAATAATCCTTATAAAAGTTTGATATTACATGTGATTGACATTTTGTTTTTTATATTAGCAATACGAATATAATATTATAAGGAAATTCTGATATTATTTTAAACCAGATTCCACATAAATTGATTTGTACAGTGATTAGTTCATGGGTATAAAACACCTAATAACCAAAATAACTCTGGTTTCTATTTTCGTTTTTCGTACTTCTTTGTTATAATTGTTGTGGTTTTGCTGGATCGAATTAAAGGTTTTTTCTGGAATTGTATTTCTATCTTCACAAGTTAGGGATAAAAATTACGTACATACTGTCCTCTCAGGACCTCGCTTATAGCAATATATCGGTATTTTATTGTTGTAACTTTTGTATTATATATTATATATCTTATTTCAGTGCAATGAGCCAAATATCTGTCAAAAAGAAAATATGGACCAAATAATCCATAATTACTACTTATTCAATATATACAATTTATATATTATAATTCTCGTATAACCTTATGCTAATGCCACCAGATCAAATAACCAAGGCGAGAGAATAATTTATGGGAAATATTCCTGTAACAATTCAGTATCCAAAAGGTCATCATACAATTTACGCATAAATTGCAAACTGTCATTATTCTCAAATACTCCTATTAAACTTAAATGACTAATTTTTATCATGATAAATGACATCATTATATATCCTTGTTGTTAAGTTTTCATGATTGAGCCGGATGAAGGAACAAATTCAGAGAAGAGAAGGAGCATTTTCGGAGAAGAACAGAGAATGAAAAATTTCTTCTTCGATATATTCCAAGTGATAATGTACAGTGTATTTAACTATTTTCTACAGTATCTAACTAACTAGTAGTGCCAACACATGCACAGTTGTACAATTACTAAACTAATGGACTAACTACAGTTATAATCACCTAACTATGGTTAAATTATAGGAATTTTTACATTCCTATGCCACATAGGAAACCTTATTACCCTCAATGTTTAAGGTTTGACTTAATTACTCTTAGTATACCAAATTACCAATTTTATACCATAATTAATTTAGGGTATAATTAATGGGCAGTTTTTTACTCCTTAATTAAAGGTGTCCATATATCCCACGTTTCTCTCTCCCCATAATTCGTAACCAGCTGTTTTCTCCTCCCTTTTCTTCCTCTTCTCCATTCATTCTTCTTCTCATCGTATCAACTTTAGTTGAAAGGCAAGATCACCAGAAAATATTGGTACTGGACAGTGCATACGGCAGGAGCAGCTGGGTGGAATTTTGAGGAGACAACAAACAAGGATGGCAGCTCATCTACAATTTATCTACAATTTTCTGCAATATGTCTTCTTCTTCTTCTTCTTCGAGATTCAATCTGAAATTCAGTCAAAACCAAGTCTAATCTTCACCAAAACCCCTCAAAATTGAGATATAAACTCCAAACCATATTCTCGATTATTTTCAACAACACCCAATCCGAACAAATAATGATTTTTGAAAACCCAAATTTTCCTTCTTCGATCCTTTTTCCTTCCCTCCCTTAAACACAGATTGTAGTTCAATGTAAACTTATTTGCCTGAAATTTGTAGTTTTTTTTGTAGAAATTTTATAGATGAAGAGGAAATTTTATAGTTGATACAGTATTGAGATCTGTTTGACTTTGTAGTTTATTTTTAGTTTTTTTGTAGATGAATAGAAAATTTTGTAGTTATATTAAATGTAGTTATTATGATGTTTAGAATACAATTTGTCTACAAAAAAACTATACATTATCCACATTCTGGACACAATCTACAATTTAACTACAATTTCTCTATATTTTATCTACAATCTAACTACAATTTAACTACAATTTATCTACAATTTTTGTAATACGTCTTCTTCTTCTTCTTCTTCTTCGAGATTCAATCTGAAATTCAGTCAAAACCAAGTCCAATCTTCACCAAAAACCCTCAAAATTGAGATATAAACTCCAAACCATATTCCCGATTATTTTCAACAACACCCAATCCAAACAAATAATGATTTTTGAAAACCCAAATTTGAATTCAAGCTTTCAAGCTTTTTAATGGCTGTCAATGGTGGATTTGAGAGAAGAAAAGATGAAGAACATATATATGATCGCCAATTTCTGAAAACGATGAAGAACAAAATGTAGCAATTTCGACTTGTTGAATCTCGAAGGTCTGAATTCTACAATTTGAATTCAGTTTGTTGAAGCTGGTCGTTCTTTTTTTTTTTTTAATTTTAAATTGTAGTTTGAGAGTAAATTTCGCAGATGTGAGATATCCTTTCCATTTCAAAATTGGAATTTAATGTTGAATAAATCAATCAGAAGATTTGGTCTTTATTTTTCGCACGTATTTTAGGGAAGAATCTACCTTTTTTGATGCCTAATATATGAATGGTACATAAATTGTAGAAAAAACGTGGACATGGCGGGTAATTTAGATACTATAAATATATTTAGTAATAAGGTTTCATATATGGTATAGGAAGGAAAAAATCCCTAAATTATAACCATATATGAACTAAGGCACCGCTTGGGTAGATATTTCCTTTATACCCCCCCCTCAAGCTAGACCACGGAAGATATTCTTCAGTCCTAGCTTGGACACCAAATAATCATGTTGTGATCGCCCAAGGCCTTTGGTTAGCAAGTCAGCTTCTTGTTCGGCAGTAGGAACATAGCCAGTACTGATCAGTCCTTGTTGCACCTTTTCTCTAATAAAATGACAATCAATATCAATATGTTTTGTACGCTCATGAAAGACTGATTTGCAGCAATTTGAATAGCGGATTTACTATCATTGTAGATGGGAACAGAAGAGGAATGAGAAACTCCCAATTCCCTGAACAAACCAAGAATCCAAGTCACCTCAGCTACAGTAGAAGCTAAGCTCCTATACTCAGCCTCTGCCGAGTTGCGAGAGATAGTAGATTATTTTTTTGATTTCCAAGAGATCAAAGAGCTACCAAACTTAACAAAGTAGCATGTGACTCACTTGTGTGTGTTGGGGAAAGTAGCCCAATCTGCGTCACAAAAGGTTGGAAGTGAATTTGAGCAGTTGGCACTTAATAACACCCCCATACCAAGACAAGATTTGACATATCTCACAACTCTCATAGCATCCTCCATATGGGAAGACTTGGGTATTTGCATGAATTGACTCAAACACTGCACAACAAATGAGATGTGAGGACGAGTGATAGTTAAATAGAGCAACTTTCCCAGCAATCTTTGATAGGGCCCAGGATCAACTAGAATGAGATCACCAGTAGAGTTTGTATGAACATCAAACTCAGTGGTAGTCAATATGAGGTTAAGCTTCATAGGAGAGTGGACATGATTTGATCCTGCTAATCCTAAATCAGAGATTAATTCCAAAGCATACTTGCGTTGGTGCATCAAAATTACCTGGTCACTCCTAGCAAACTCAATGCCCAAGAAAAATTTAAGCTCACCAAGGTCTTTAACCTTAAAATTGGACTGTAAATCATCCTTGGTCTGTTGTATAAGCAATATATCATCACCTGTGATCAACAAGTCATCAACATATAGTAGAACCACCACCAATTTTTCTCCCACTCGCTTGATGAACAAGGAATAATCTAGGTGGCTCTGTGTGAAACCAGAATTTTGTAATGCTGTTGTTAATTTGATGTTCCAATGTCTGGAAGCCTGCTTAAGTCCATAGAGTGACTTGAGTAGTTTACACACTAAGGACTTATCAGTGGAATCACTGAACCCCTGTGGGACATTCATGTATACCTCTTCAAAGAGATCATCTTGCAAGAAAGCATTATATACATCCATTTGATGGATGGTCCAATGCCTTGAAGCTGCTATGGAAAGCACACTCCGGACAGTTACCATTTTCACCATAGGTGAGAACGTTTCTTGATAGTCTAAGCCTTCTTTCTCATTATATCCTTTCGCCACAAGTCTAGCTTTGAATCTTTCAATTTCACCATTAGCCTTATATTTGATATTGTATACCCATTTACATCCAATAGCCTTATTACCCTTAGGTAAAGGGACAAGATCCCATGTGTGATTATCTTCTAAAGCCCTGATCTCAGATTTCATGGCTTCTACCCATCTCTTATCTTTAACTACTTCTTGATAGGTCCCTGGTTCTACTTCAATAGAAAATTGGGACAAATAACTTTGATACTTAGGTGCAACATGATCATAGTTGAGTACCTCAGAGAGTGGATATTTGCAGCAACCAACAGACTTTCCCTTGGTAGGCTGAACATAATCATTTAGCCAGATGGGAGGTTTAGACACTCTCCCTGATTTTCTAATCTCTTCCCCAAGTGAGGGTGGATTACAATTTGACATTGGAACATCAATAGTGGAATCAACAACTGGAGAAGTACCACAGGAATTGAGGAAGGTGCAACATTTGTGGAGTAAGAAGTCTCAGGGAAAATTGAGGAACATGGAGCTGATTGTGTACAAGGTTCATTCTATGGAATCTGTACAACAATAGGATCTGAATCTGTAAGATCATCCTGCCTAGGAACAGGTGTAGAATCAAGAAAGAAATCTGCTGAAGCAATGTCCAATGATTGGAATGGAAATACATCTTCATAAAAGACCACATCCCTGCTAATGAAGAAGACTCTGTTTTCCAAGTCCAATAGTCGGTAACCCTTCTGATGTGCTGCATATCCCAACAGAATAGATCTCACAACCCTTGGCTCAAATTTGTCATGCTTGATCAAATTTGTTGCAAAACAAAGGCATCCTAGCACTCTCAAATAAGAAATAGAAGGTTGTTTCCCATGTAGCATTTCATAAGGGGATTTACCTGCAAGAATTGAGGAGGGAATCCTGTTGATAATGTAGACTGTTGTGTCAATACAATGGCCCCAGTATCAAACATACAAATGTCCCTGAAATCTAATAGCTCTGGCTGTCTCAAGTATGTGCCTATGTCTCCGTTCAACTACCCCATTTTGTTGTGGAGTATATGGGCAAGAACTCTGATGTACAATGCCATGCAATTGAAATAAGTCCTTGCAGGAATGATTAAAAAACTCTCCTCTATTGTCCGACCTAAACACCTTAATATGCTTACCATATTGTGTCTTGACCAAAGCAATAAAGTTCTTGAGTAAAAACACTACATCAGATTTAAGTCGCATAAGGAACACCCAAGTCCATCTAGTGCAATCTTCCACCAAAGTAAGGAAAAATCTCATGCAATTGTGAGTAGTGACTTTATAGGGGCCCCAAACATCCATGTGTATCAAGTCAAAACTATATAAGCTTCTACTCTTACTAACTGGAAATGGTATTCTAGTTTGTCTTGCTAGTGGACATATCTCACACTTATTCAATTAATTGTTACAAGAGAAATTTGTATTATTTAGTAGGCTAGGAATCTTCCTAAGAACTTGTATTGGAACATGTCCTGTTTGTTTGTGCCATAAGTTTGCACCTGCTCTACTAGTTGCTGCAAAGGCTCGATTCACTTTTCCTCCAATTGACGTAGACAAAACATATAGTCCTTCTTCCTCCTTGCCAATCCCCTTCACCTTCCCAGACAAGAGGTCCTGAAATTCAAAACATTGTGAAAAGAATGTGACATAGCATTTCAAGTCCTTTGTCATCTTAGACACTGACAAGAGGTTGAACTTGAAAGCTGGAACACAGAGTACATCTTAAGAGTATCACCTCATGTGAGTTGGCGTTCTCCCATGTGTGAAATAATGGCTGAATCTCCAGTAGGCAATTGAACTTGTCATGTGCTTCCTACTGATTGTTTATTATGTAGTAAGTTTCTAGAACCAGTCATATGATTCGTAGCACCAGTGTCTACAATCCATTTGCAAAGCACCATAGTCTCACATAATTCTACATTGCTACAAAAACATTTACCTGCCATGTGAGCACTTGCATCTTCAATAGAATTCTTGTTCAATAGTTGTATCAGTTAGTTGTACTGGTTTTGTGTGAGGAACTGCATCGGAATTCCTGCATTATTTATCTGTTGATCAGTCATCTGTATATTCTGAGGCTGTTCATTCAGTAAGGCAACATTTTCTCTTCCCTTTGGCTTGAAATTGGGAGGATAACCCATGATCTTGTAGCATTTCTCCTTCAAATGTCCTGTTTTATTACAAAAATCACACTTCATTAGTTTATAGCAATCTTTTCGAGTATGTCCTTTTAGGTGGCAAAAATCACACTCCAAACTATAATTTCTCCTTTGTTTGTTTCCTTGTTGTGCAGTAAACAGAGCAATAGGCTCAATGTTCTCTGCATTTTCATAACTGCTTCTAGTAATCATCCGCCTGCTTTCATCTTGAACTACCATTGCATATGCCTTGTTGATAAACGACAAACTAGGCATTAAGAGAATCTGACTTCTAGCTTGTTCAAAGCTATCGCTTAATCCCATGAGAAATTGTAACAACGTTGATATTCTAACTGTTCAACATACTCTGCTGCTGGAGGTAGAGGCAAAATAGAATCATACTCTGCCCATAGGTCTCTGAGCTTTGTAAAGTATGTGGAAACAGAACAAATTCCTTGAGTCATCGTAAAAATCTTTTTGTGCAGATAGTATAATCTCGATCCATTTACCTTATCAAAACGTTCCTTGAATGCAGCCCATATTGTACAAGCATTAGATGAAAAAAGTACTCCAGTTGTCAAATCCTTACTAACATTGCTCATTAACCATGAGGTCACAATCGCATTGCATCGATCCCACTGGTGTGCTAAATCAGACCCAAAATCCTTTTTTCGAAGTCGATCCATCGACTAGACATAGTTTATTTTTTCCTAGCAAAGCGACCTTCATTGTGCCACTCCAGAGAGTATAATTCTCCATTCCTGTTAGTACAAGCCCTATCAACATGGATCTGGGTCCGTCGGAAGGATGTAGATATAGCGGATGATTATAATCGAGGATTGTGGATCCCCCAACTGTATTGACTCTGTCATTTGCAACACTGCGTGATTCCTCAGAAATCGCCATGAATTATCCCAAATCGAAGTTCCAAAAAAAAACTGCAATTGCACAAAATTAGGGTTCTAGAGAAATCAGAATTGAGCAAATTCTTTGAATTTTCCTTAATTGCTCGAAAATTCCTTAGAATCGCTCGATCAACCGCTCTGATACCATGTTAAGTTTTCATGATTGAGCTGGATGAATGAACAAATTCAGAGAAGAGAAGGAGCATTTTCGGAGAAGAACAGAGAATGAAAAATTTCTTCTTCGATATATTCCAAGTGACAATGTACAGTGTATTTAACTACTTTCTACAGTATCTAACTAACTAGTAGTGCCAACACATGCACAGCTGTACAATTACTAAACTAATGGACTAACTACAGTTATAATCACCTAACTATGATTAAGTTATAACCATATATGAACTAAGGCACTGCTCGGGTAAATATTTCCTTTACACTTGGAAGAACATGTGAAAAACATCTAATGAACAAGTCAGAGTAAAAAAATCATAATTATATGAGAAAAAAGGGATTTGAAAATCCTGTAGTAAAACAAGCTGAGTCATTGAAAAATTGCAGGCACCTTAGTAGGAGACACTTTAGTAGAGTAGTTCTTGTCACGATAATATATACTAGTAGTAGTATGTTTTGTTTTTTCTTTCTCAAGATTCTGTAAGAGGACTGCATCCCCAGAGCAGCGAAGGACTTCTTGATATTGATTTTGTTTTCTTCTGTTTGATCAGTTTAGTTATTGTATTTTGGTTAATTCTTCAGTCTTTTTTTACCATTATTCCCTCCTAATTTATATGGTTTTTATTTTTAAGTCACAATATTTATCACATAATTCCTTTAACAAATTGTTTTACAACTTTTGTAAAATTTAAATAATTAAATTGGATTTTCCGTGCAATATTTTATCTACATAACAAAATTTGTGAGTTATTAAGGACCCGATTGGCCATAGATTTTATCAAAATAAATTTAGGTTTTATTTGGGAAACACATGGTTGGCCACACATTTTGCCTATATTTTGGCAAAATCTCAAATCCCAAAATCATCTCAATAGCTGGTTTTGGGCCAACTCCCTAATAATACACATGTTTTTCCAAAATAAATTTGAAAAATATATTTTGAAAATGTATTTCCAAACATATTTTCATCTTCAAGCCAAATTTCACCCAAAATAAAATTTTCAAAATAAATTTGAGAATCTAGGACCAAACGCCAGCTTAGTATTGTCTTCTATTACTCGTATGATATAAGCTGCCTTACTCAAATAAATATCTTAAACTCTAAGTTCGAGAAATTTATCTTGGGTTCATCAAGTAGGGAAAGTAGTATGGCAGAATTTTGACCTATTACGTTTAATCATCTTATTTGATTTAATAAATTTATTGAATTTCAGTTCCTTAATTTTGTTTTGATAATCATGATTTTTGTGTCAGCTTGCCCTTACCTCAAGCATTAAATTTTGTTACTTGTAATCATCTTTAATATTGTAATTTCAATGTAACCTATTACTATTTGGCAATGACTTTTTCAACAGAAGAAGATTACGGGTGTGTTTGGTACGGAGGAAAATATTTTTCGAAAAATATTTTTTAGTTTTTTCATGTTTGATTGGCTAAATATTTTGGAAAATATTTTTCTCATCAATTCATATTTTTTTTATTGGAGGAAAATATTTGCCCTATCAAAAGAAAGGAAAAATATTTTTCGAAACTCCTTCTCAAGCTTCCCCACACTATTCTATATCCTCACTACCCCACCCCATCCATGCTCTCTCCAAAAAAGTTTTTTTTCCGTCACCACCCACCCACCCCCACCCCGCAAAAAAAATTACTTTTTTTATAATTTCAAATTTTTATTTTTCGTTTTTCTACACCCCCTCCCACTCCACTTCCCCCCTGCCCACCTACCCCCACTCCCCCGATTTTTATTTATTTTTATTTGTTATATATTTTCAGTTTTACTTTTTTTATCTTTCGGTTTACAGGTTCAAAATTTTACAAGTTCAAAAGTTATGCGTTCGGAGGTTTATGTGTTTCGAAGTTTATGAGTTTAGAAATTATAAAGTTTACAGGTTCGAAATTTCACGATTTCGAAAGTTTTGCAATTCAGAAGTTTATGAAATCTGTGGGTTCGGAAGGTTGTTGGTTCGAACGTTTATGGCTTCATGTTTATTGTATCAAAATTATTTATGAATACTCTTGAAAAAATATTTTCCTTAGCTTACGTACCAAACACCGAAAAATGAATAAGATTATTACTTGTTTTCCACGGAAAACATTTTCCATTATACCCAACACACCCTACCCTATACCCTATATATCGATTATGACTTCAACCCTATTTGAAAGGAATTTTCTTAGGCGAGTCCGTTAATATACATGTCACATGTGTAACACTATAGCAGAAACGTAGAAGGGTCTTGTAAAATTTTTAAGACAAATCAACTCAAAAGGATTGACATTGTGATCTTCCTAAAATTATAGGTAACGTTGAAGTCAACACTCATTCTTATTTGTGTTTTGTTGGTTAACTCTGTGCATATGACTAGTATACTCTCGTTTATATTTTTTGTTGAGCTAAGATAGAAGTACAAACATTCTAAAAAAACTCAAAAAAAGGTATATTCGATGTTCTAGAAGTCCTTTTTTATGGAAGATATTTTTCTAAAAATAGAAAATATAGCAAATGGTTAATGTTTTAATGAAATATTAAAGGTTAATAATAAGTTGAAACAACTAATATAAAATAAAAAATTTAATTATCGTACAAATTTGATTTTCGCCCATGAGTGAGGGCAGTCACTTCCTTTTTCTTTTCTTTTTTACTGTAGCAAGAGATAATTGATTCAACTTTTACAATGATAAAATATGATACAGATTCGTCTTGTGACACAATAACTTTTACAATGATTATTGATTTGCATCTTACTTTATGAAGAAAAGAAGTTAGATTTGAAATGGAGATGCTATTTGGAGAGGCTGTTTTCTTGGATAGAATTTTGAGTGTTCGTGGAAAAGCAGGTTGGTAAAGATGTGAAGGCAGGTTAGTAAGATGTGATATATAATATTTTATTGGTAAAATGTAGCTGTCAACCATTCCAATTTCTTTTCCTGTCATTCATATATTGCTCCAATTTTTTGGCCAATTCACTAAAAGGTTGTCGGGTCCCAAAAATCACATGTCATGATGGTATCTAACTTGACCCGTTAGGTAAGTCAATTAACAAAACAAATCAAATAAACTTATAAAAAATTTAATTAGGATTTATCTGAACTTTTACAAATTTGCCCAAGAACTGATAGTACGAAATCATGAGCTTCTGAGACTTAGAATATATAAAGCTGGTATGAATAAATACACGTTCTGTTTGAAAACTACATGAACAGATCAATAATATCTAAAACTACCAAGGACAAGTGGCAACTTCTATACATAATACACGAACAACTTCAGGGTCAGCCCCCAACTTCTATACATAATACACGAACAACTTCAGGGTCAACCTCCAACTTCTTTAGCAACTCCGCTTCAATAGTCTAGCACAGAGTGTACAGAAGTATAGCATCAGTACAATCGACCTCATGTACTGGTAAGTATCTTGACTAACCCCTCGAAGTAGTGACGAGATTTTTAGTTAAAAGATACTCATTACTAAACACTATAATGCAAATTAGCAATAGAACTAAAAGACATAATAATAGAATAGAGTACACAATGCGACTGTAACGTGTAATAAAAGAGTACCAGAAAGAATCACAATTCAACAGTTTCCCCATCTCAACCGGCCCTTTCTTTAGAACGAAAGCCCATGAACCACAACAATCACCTCATATACTTTCATAGTGTTATAAAGTACTCAAGACATCAAATCTAACGACATGGCAACACCCTTCGTGCATTTATCTCATCCTCACCATATATACATAAAACAGTACCAACCAAATGATAGAAATACCGACATTAGAAATGACAATTAAGGGAATATGCAAGCAGTAATAATAAACGAGAATGTACAAAAGAACATCAATAATAGACTAAGCAGAGAGCACTGAGGTAATGACCACAATTAGAAGAAAAAAAAGGGGGTTATAATTTCAGTTAACTAGCATGATGGAGGCCTAAGTACAAATATAGCAAGCAAGAAGGAAACACATTATCTTCACAAGTTAACAAGTAAGGACATGAAAGACTAGCATAATGGAAGGCTTACACTAAGGTGCAACAGAATAGATACAACATGAGTATAATTATAAAAGCAGAAAATAGGTATGGCATATGCAAGTTAAGCAAGTAAAAGACACGGACAACACAACAACAATTGAGATAGAGGTCAAGTACAGGACAATAACAACATATCACACAAAATATATAATTGCGACAATGGCAACTCAAGGTAAAGGTGGAAATGTATACACGGAAAACAGATATCACATCATAATGCATGTCCCTCATCCTCACCTGCACGGAAACACCCTTCGTGTCATGACCTCACAATATTAAATGCATAACAATATAAATGAAATGACACGGCATCACCCTTCATTCTTTGCGCTCTTTCCTCACATGATAATGTCTATGAAATGGTACGGAATCACCCTTCGTGCTTTACACTCTTCCTCACATGATAATGAATGAAAAAAATGGCACGACATCACCCTTCATGCTTTACACTCTTCCTCACATGATAATGAATATAAAATGGCACGGCATCACCCTTCGTGCTTTACACTCTTCCTCACATGATAATGAATATAAATTGGCATGGCATCACCATTCGTGCTTTACACTCTTCATCACATGATAATGAATATAAAATAGCACGACATCACCGTTCGTGCTTTACACTCTTCCTCACATGATAATGAATATAAAATGGCACGGCATCACCCTTCGTGCTTTACACTCTTCCTCACATGATAATGAATATAAAATGGCACGGCATCACCCTTCGTTCTTTACACTCTTCCTCACATGATAATGAATATAAAATGGCATGGAATCACCCTTTGTGCTTTACACTCTTCCTTACCACGCATATAAATATCAATAAAATAGCAAGGCAGGAAGTATAAATAACACCGAGGAAATATTCCAAACAAATTCTCAATCACTGATTTCCAAGCCAATAATGATTCAATGAACCCTCAAGGAACACATAATTCAAGTACTTCCACAAATCTCACAATCTATTAGCAACACAGGTATAGAATCCAGCATCTAATAAAATATCGGTCGTAGCAATGTAGTAGTGATCACGCATAGAGATGACCAAACTAGACATATCAATGTATTCCCAGAATTTAATCAAATTTGATCAAGTTATCTTAGGCTAGGTCTTTGATTCTAGCATTTTATACTACGTTCTTAATATCTGTAAATCAAACGAAGCAAGAAAATTACGTAATTCTACAAAACACAATTACAACGTCATCTACCCCCGAGCATGATAAACCCCGGCACATACATATATGCTCGTCACCTCATATATGTATCACCCCCGCATGTAGAAAATAATGATAAATAGGAGGAAAAATTCCCTCAACAAAATTAGGCAAAACACTTATCTCGAACAAGTCAATTACAATACCGAGCAAGCCAAGCGTTGCTCCAAAATTACCATCACGTGCGTAGTGACCTCCAAACGTTTTAAAACTAGCCAAAAGCAACTCAAATACATCAAATAAAGCCCAAGGAAACAATTCCAAATGATAAAGATCGAATCCTAAATCAAATCCCAAATCCGGCTAAATATTACACCAGGGCCCACGCCTCGGAACCCGATATAACTCACAAAATACGATAACCCATTCAATTACGAGTCCAACCCAACCCTACTAGTTCACTCAATTCCGACTCCAAATCGATGTTCAAAACTCAAAAATTCATATTATGAAATTTTAGGCAAAACCCCCAAATTTCACTTTGAAATCATCAATCAAATCCCAAAAACGAAGATGGATTAATGAAATATAACCAAAAACAAGTATAGAATACTTACCCAAATCCATATGATGAAAATCGCCTCCAAAATCACCCAAATCCGAGCTCCCCAACTCAAAATATGATTGAATGAACAAACTCTGGTTTTATATATTTTTCTACCAGCTATTGTGCCTCGTTTCTCATGCCAAACAATCCCGAAACTCGATTTTAATGCCTCAAATAGATTCCTCGTGAAATTTTAGTCAAGATAGGCTTTTGAATCACTCAATTTGACTTTATAATGAAGGAGATGTGTTGGTTTTAATATTTGCAAATAATGCAGATTCTTAAATACGAATTCAATGGTAATTTCGTAATTAAACTGGGGGGAAAATCTAGCAACCCAATTTTTAGTAAAATGACCATAAATTCCTCATACGATGTACGAATTCGATGATTCTTTTTGCTATGACTTTGTAATTAAGATAGGGATCTAATGCTTCAATCAAAATAGAAATTGGAGTTCGTTTGCTTAATGTGGTACCATTTATGCTTGAAGAAACGACGTTAAAACATAAGAAAAGCAAGCGCAACGCAGCCCAAACCCATCTGAAACTCACCCGATCCCCTTGGGACCACGTTCAAACATACCAAAAAGTCCCATAACATAACACAGAGATATTCAAGCCCTCAAAATACCGAGCGAAGTGCAGATACTCAAAACGACATGTCGGGGCGTCACATCCTCCACCACTTAAACACACGTTCGTCCTCGAACGTGCCAGGTGTCTTTCCAAAGCTACCAAATCACAGTGTAACCTTACTAAGCATAAACCCGGGGGTGATCCCACGTCACCCTGATCCACAGAAGCCTTCCAACACAACATAACTAGAGTTCCTTATTTCGACTTTGGTCCTTAAACGTTAGAACTCAATCTCTATCATCCAGAATTCATTATAAGACCCGAATCCCACAGCCACATACTGTATGAGTCTGAACATGCTGTATCAAGTCACAATCATAACACAAGATGTAATCACATGATATACCCCATTACTTCGACACTCACAGTAGGAACTGCCGACCATCATTACTGCCCAAAACAAATCCGGTGCGGTAGCAAACCTGATAGCGATCAGAATCTCATTCAAACCCTTCATACCCTACCGATGATGAAAGAAACACGCATAACCGCTTAAACACTCATCTGATCAATGAGCCAAGAAACTCACTCGCCCGACCAAGGCCATTGTCCACATCCTCAACAAAATGTAGTGTTAGTCTTCCAAACCTTCCTCATCCCAATACAATAGCGCAAATCTCATGTTAGAAACCTAATCTCAGCCAATACGAGCAGCCGCACCGACAAACATCAACAATAAACATATAGAGCCACACACAACCCGGTTCCGTACACTACCAAGTAATAATTCAGATATGATAGATAACAGTAAGAAAACTAAATAAGAAAATTACTAAGCAAGTTAAGCAGGCAGGGAAATTTTGGCATTTTACTATGAACTATTCTCAACAAGGTGAAAGCAAAATACACGAAATAGAAATAAGGAGCCACATTTCATCACTGTACCGTTGAGGCGTGCAACCTCATCCCATCATATCAATCCATATAGGGTACCCTTCAAACCATAATACTCGGGCTCACTGATCACATGTGCATCAACTCAAGCATTACAGAGTGTACAAAATAGAATTGTGGGGAAAATCATTAGGAACAAACAATACTGAGAAAGTCAAGCACAACTATGGTACAATAAGCAAGTCAACATCACAAAGGCCACCTCGCCCATAATGCCATGAGGCCTAAATTGAATCACAATATGCATGCGAAGGATCATGTAACACTCACAACCCGTCATAGCATAAGATATAAACATACGACATAAACCGAGGCGCGAATAACATCCACTCCACCCGATGATATACATGTGGCATCAATTGCGCAAGAGCAAGCAAATCCAACCTGATACAGAATACACACCCTCACTGGGCTCAAAATAATCCCCAAACCAAATTCCGGTCATCCTCAAACATGTAATAAACCTTCCAAAAGTCTATAGAAACCTTTCCATAACACCTACCATTAATCATCCAATCTTCTACACTCATTCACAACTCAAAATCAAGGAATAGTCCGCCAACAAGAACATTCAGTCTCTGAGCCTCACAAATACCAGAATTTTCATACCCAATCTGAACACTGCTTCTCAAATAGCTGACACATAATTCATACTCCATCATCTCATGGAGAAACACCCATAAGTCGAAACACAATGTGCCTGCCAACAAGCAAACTCAACTTCGATGGGAATCCCATAGTGCCAACAAGACTTCAAACACCCGAAATTGTCCGAGACATCAAGAACTTATATCCTTCCCTCCAAAACTAAACCACATGCAACCTTTTGACCCCACACGATGCGCCGCCTCTAACATGCTAACTCGCAACACTACAAAAGTCTCATAGTGAACTGTGAACCATAAGAAAATTGAACATCTCATCACCCGGGAATCTTTCATTTAACTCAATCCAGGAGAACACCACCACATGCAAAATAGCTTCTATACCTATAGAAAACATCAACTCTGACTGTGGTCATAACCATGATAAATTCTCCGGAACTCAGTTATATTTAATCGAGTAATCAAAACCAATCGCCTCTAACTCAAAGTAGCGGCACACATTCACAGCAAAGGAGACTTTTCAATGATTATAGGTTATTTGTCCTGTTATGTTTTGATGATCTAACAAACTTAATGTTAAAAACCAGATAGGGAACCTGTTTCACATCCTCAAAGTGCTCAAGATCAACAAGTCTAAAGTCTGGAACATGTTCCAACATTAAGAGTCAAAGAAATAACAGAGGGAGCAGATGGACATCAGTTCCCTTGCTGACTGTACCAGCCAACTCCCCACAGCTGTAAAGTGGCTGCAATTGTTCCTCTGCACACACAAAATAATTCAAACAGTGTAACAATCACTTTATGGGAATGCTCTTGTACCAAATATGCTTGCATCATTCAAGTGATGTCACTTGTGTAATATTAATATGAAGCGAAGGGAAACCAATGCACTTGCACATTACAGAATTCATCAAGTGCTCTAGTGTGTTGCCAACTTGCAAGTGATTTAGGGATTCAAGAACAAAGAACATCATAACGAAGGACCAGTTTCCTGCATTGAGTTATTACATGTACTTAGTTATGTTGTACGTTTGTTAAAGTGATTTACTTGTAATTCCTGCTTAGCTTAGATAGAAGCATTGTGTAGGAAATCTTTTGTAAAACCATAAACCTTGTGTGTGTGTCTTGTCTAGAGTTAGTCGAGTTGTGAGCTTTATAATAAATTTATTACAAAGAGGCTTGCAATAGAGTTATTACAAGTGAGTGAGAGATAATGTGTTAATTCCTTGGTTACAATAGGTTGTAATTTGAATTTGCTCGGTTAGTGATGTTTTTTTGGTAAAAAAATAAAATTTTATTTCACCAAGTAATGACTTTACATGCATCTAACTCATATGGAATATTGAGTTAGTTTCTTAGATTTTTACAAAACATTTCTATACTTTCCTAGATTGGGTACCAATTCAATCTATCTAATACACTTTTCCAGTTACAATTATTTTGACCTTTTATATGTAACTATATAGCTATATCTCTTGTTTTCTGTCTAACTTCTTTCTTCTTCAACTGAAATCTTCTAGAATTTATTTCATTCCATATATGATATATTGTAGCTGCAAAGAGGAATCCAGTATGTGTGTCCATGGTCTAGTGCTCACTTTGCTTGACACCCATTGCACTTCTTCCTGCCAGCTTCTAATCCTTCTCTGTATGCCTAGCCAGCCCAATATAGAACTCCACATATGTTGTGAGTAAGAGCACTCAAACAACATATGTTCCAATGTTTCATATCATCCAGTTGAGCACAGTACACACCCTTTGTCAACTTGAATTTCCCATCTCTCTAGCCTATCCACAATAGCCAGTCTGTTCTGTATTGCTAGCCAAATAATAAATTGATGCATGGGAATAGTGTTTTGTATCAGTACTTCTTGCTACCATTATACTTTCTGAAACTGTGGTGTAAAGAATTTGTATGCTTCCTTGATGCTGAACTTTCCTTGTGATTCAAAGCTTCTTAGGATTGTTGCAGGATCCCCATAATCCTTTAACCAGTTTTTTGCTCCAATATTTTCCTAACTAGACAACAGGCTTGTTTAGGAATAGGACAATCTGATATAGTCTTCTACTTTATGTAAAAACAGTGAATCCATTTCACCCATAAACTGTCTTTCTTCTGATTGATAGCCCACAACAGTTTGCAAATTGCTGACTTATTCCATATGTAAAAGTCTAGTATATGTTCAGTCCTCCAACTGCTCTAGGCATGCACAGTTTCTACCATGCAACTAGAGCTTTTCTAGACACCTCATTTGTACCTGTCCATAGAAATGTTCTGCATATACTAGTCACCAAAGTAATAATCTTCTTAGGCAGCAAGAAAATATGAGCCCAGTAAGTCTGCATCTCAAACAGAACACTTTTGATTAGTTGCAGCCTTCCATTGTAAGACAGTAATTTGGTTGAACAACATCTAACTCTTGTAATCATCTTCTCTACTAGGGGTAAACATTGATGGATGGTAAGCTTCCTTGAAGATAGAAGGACACCTAGGTATCTGAATGGAATTTCTCCGGTAGCAAATCCCATCTCTTTTATAACCTGGTATTTGAATTCATTTGACACCCCTACTATATATAATGAACTCTTATCCATATTGGCTTTAAGTCCAGACACTTCAGAAAACTGATTAAAAGCCTGCAGCATCAACTGGATTGAAATTTTGTCTGCCCTGCAACATAATAACAGATCATCTGCAAAACATATATGAATTAGGTTGAGATTTGAGCATCTGGGATGATAGTTAAAATAAGGATTAACATTCAACTTCTTCAAGGTTCTGCTTAAGTACTCCATTGCCAATACAAACAGGTAGGGTGACATTGGGTCCCCTTGTCTGAGTCCTTTTTTTGCTTGGAATCTGGTAGTCAAACCCCCATTGATCAACAAGGCATAACTGACAGTTGACACACAAGTCATTATCCAATTTACCACCTTCATAGGAAAGCCAAATTCAAGCAGCACCATCTGAAGAAAGTTCCACTCCACAGAATCATAGGCTTTCCTAATGTCAATCTTTAACATGCATCTAGGTGACACCCCTTTCCTAGAGTAACTTTTCACCAATTCATGAGCTACTATAACATTGTCTAGTATACTTTTCCCTTCAATAAAAGCTGACTGAGATGGACCTACTATCATATCAACTACTGTCTTCAACCTTTCAGTTAAATTTTTAGCAATAGTCTTGTATATAGTTGAACAACAAGCTATTGGTCTAAATTTTTTAACCAAAGTGGGAGATGGAACTTTAGGAACCAGGGTTATAGTAGTGCAGTTAATCTCCTTCAGAAGTTGTCCATTCTCAAAGAATTGCATAACTGCTTTTATTATGTCTTCTCCAACAATATTCCAGTTTGCTCTAAAGAACTCAACTGGGAAACCATCAATTCCTGGAGCTTTATCATTGGGAAGGTTATGAACAATTTGAATTACCTCCTCTCTAGTAATAGGTTTAATCGAATCTTTCTGTTGGTCTATAGTTAGGCATGGGACATTCCTTGCAATAGTTGTATCAATACAAGGCAACTCCTCAGCAGCAGTACCCAATAGCTTCGTGAAAAACTGAAGAAATTCTTGCTGAATTTGTTTTGGATCAGTGAGAAGTACTCCTTGTTCATTTTGTATAGAAGAGATCCTGTTTCATTCCTGTCTTGCCTTCATATGAGCATGAAAGAATCTGGTATTAGAATCCCTTGAGGAAATCCATGTAGCTCTAGATTTCTGTCCGAAACTCTTTCATGAATAGTGCCCCATTTTTTCATCTTTATTAGTATCTCTTTCTCTTCATTGATCAGGCTACTATTAAACAAGTCCTCAGCTAACTTGTCTTGAATTTCCCCCAATTTGTGCTTCAAATTCATTATCTTGTCTTCTAATGATGAGTAGTCTTTGTTCAATTGTTTAGCCTCTGCTTCTACCAGCTTTAACTTCTGCCACACTTCATACATACAATGCCCTCAATAGTCTGCTTCCACACATTCTGAACAATTTCCTTGAAAGCATACTGCTGTAATAGGACATTCAACAGTCTGAATGGCTTCTTAAGGTATTGTTTGGCTATCACAGTGTTAATTACAATGGGAGAGTGATCTGAACATTCAGGATTCAGGTAAGTGGCTTCAATACTACCATAAGTTTGTAACCATTTAGCATTACCAAATACCCAATCAATATGAATATACATCCTTTCATTCTCATCTCTTTTGTTGCACCAGGAAAACTGCCACCCTTTTCTAGTCACCTATCCCACTCCCAAGTCTGTGATACAGTTTTGGAAATCCACAGTCTCAGTAGGATGAATTGGTACTCCATTAACTCTATCATCACTAAACAATATTGTATTAAAGTCTCCCAATAGGATCCAATGTCCATTTATAGAACCTTTAATGATCCTTAATTGATCCCACAGTGGTTTTCTCTCTACAATAGTATTGTAACCATACACATATGTCAATTCACTATAATTGAGATTGTCTATCCTCAATAAAACAGTGAATCAACTATGCAGTACTATATCTAATATTCACATCAACTGAAGCTCTTCTCCATCCAATCCATAATCTTCCATTAGGGGCATGATTATAATCTGTATAGAACTCCCAATCATTTCCAAACTTTCTGATAACTTTTACAGCTTTATGTTGTTTAACTCTAGTCTCAAGGCAACCAATCTGACCTATCTTTTTTCCCAGCAAAAAGTCCTTGACTTGTTTTTGCTTGTGGGCTTTATTAAGCCCTCTAATATTCCAGGAACGAAAGATCATGGAGGTTGTTTCTTAGAAATTCTCTGACTTACTCTCTTTTCAACTTTTTCTTCATAGAATCTCAAGGCTGAGTATTGGTTGATCCCCAGAGTTTCCTCTGAATCATTATCCAAATCTTCCTCTTGGTGACTCTGCACCTCATGCTGATTTCCCTGCCTTTGTTCTTGAAACACTACTACCTGATTTACACTTCTTTGAACTTGCACTTTAGTAGGAGCACTATGGTCCTCCTCAATTGCAATAGGGTCTTGTGGTTTGACAGTTGGTTTGTCCTTCTTAATCTTCCATTCTTTCTTCTCCTGTGGTGGCTTCTGCTTCCCTTTTCTCTGACCTTTCTGCTGGACATTTTGTTCCTGCTGATCCTCTTTTCCACAACTTTCAGTGAAATGTCCAAATTGTGCACAATTTTGACATAATCTAGGCTTTCACTCATAATCTATGTCTTGCTCCCATATGGTTCCATCGGTTTTTTCAATAGTTATCACTTCTGGAAGTTGCTGAGTTATGTCCATCTCAATGAGGACTCTAGCAAATGATATCCTATCTCATGTTGCTGTCAATTTATCAGTACATATAGGTCGACCTAGATAGCTAGCCAACCTGCCCAAATTCTCCTCAGTCCAGCACTGAAGAGGTAGCTTAGGGAATGATACCCATAGTGGAAGAAGTCGCAGAGGCTTCTTGTTCATTTTGAAATCAGGTATCCATTCCTTTAAGATCATCGGCCTACTATTAAAAGTGTAAGGTCCATTCTGAAGCAACAGGTTCTTGTCATCCTCCGATTCAAATTTGAAAATGAAGTATCCATCATCATGAAGAAATACTCTAGGAGTTGACACAAATTGCCAAACTCCATACACAAACTGAAGCATCTGTTTGAAACTAGGCATTCCTCCTAACACATAGACAATCAAAGCATTTCTCCATTGCCTACTCTGTTTCTCCATCTCGATCTCATTTAATTGCACTACTTTAACTCCATTTTTATGACGGGAGGGAAAAACTGCAATTTCATACCTAGATGTTGAGCTCGATTGTTTCTCACCACATCCGCCATAGTAGGACCTTCAACTTCAGAGTTTACTTTGATCGGACTTGGTATAGCTTGTTCCTTAGGGAAATTCAGTCTTCGAACAACATAAATAGTTAATTCCTCCTTCTGTATCGTCACCGGCATCGTTTTTTCCTGTTGCATGCAACTTGATCCTTATCCAGTCACTACCCAGATACTCAATTACAATGGTTCCATAGCTTGAGGGATTCCTGACTGTGGAGTAATAACTCTCATATCACCATCTACCTTCTTCATAGTGGCTGGAGCTTTGCCTGCCTACCATTTTCGGCGCGGCATCGCTGATAGAGCATGTTAGCACACCTCTGCTTAACCTGCGCCTTCAGAGAAAAATAACCGCTAGAGAGAGAAATTTTTATATGAGAGAGCTCGGTTAGTGAAGTTGAAATCCTACGAGTGTAGGTCATGGTTTTTAATCCCGTGAGTTGAGAGTTTTCCATATAAAACACTGTTGTGTCATTTACTTATCTCTTTGTGTGTGTTATGTGGGAACTGATAGAGAACCCGATTCTCTATACAGTTTGGTGGATCCTAAGTTTCTATCATAGGTTCTTTCTATCAGGCTAACACCTAGAAAGGATCATCATGGCTGCTCCACCAAACTTTGAAGAAGGTCAATCTACCTACAGACCACTAAGATTCAATGACCAATACTACAGATGCATGACTTTATCATTGCGGAAGATTCAGAGCTCTGGGATATTATCTACGATAGTCCTTCTGTTCCTATGAAGACCATTGGTGAACCAACAGTGACAGTTCCTGAGACAAGGAAGGAGTATAACGACCGCAAGGCTATAGAGAAGAACGTCCGAGCAAAAAATATCCCCGTATGTGGTATTGGATCAGATGAATACAATAGGATTTCTGCTTGTTAATCTACCAAGGAGATCTATAAAGCTCTCCAAATAGCACTCGAAGGGACAACTCAAGTCAAGCAGTCGAAGATTAATATGCTAACCACTAAGTATGAACTCTTCAGGATAAAGGATGATGAGTCCATTCAGGACATGCACACTCGCTTCACCTCTATCATGAATGAGCTCCATTCTCTGGGAGAGATCATTCCAAGGAACAAACTTGTCAGGAAAATACTTAGCGTATTACCTTGTCCATGTAAAGCAAAGTAAATGCTATCACGGAGGCAAAAGATCTGCAATACCTGACCATTGATGAACTCATTGGTAATATGAAAACTTATGAAATGAAGAAGAAGAAGGATCATGAGAGAAGAGAGCCAAAAAGGGAGAAGAAACTGGTCCTCAAGACAGACACCAATGACTCAAGTGGCGAGGATGCTGATATGGCTTACCTGACAAAGAGATTTCAGAAGATGGTTCACAGAAATGAAGGTATTCCAAAGAGGGGCAACTCCAGCAAGCCAAGAGGGTATGACTTATGTCATAAGTTCGGGAAGCCAGGACATTTCATCAAGTAACTTCCTCTCCTCAAGCAAGGCCAGTACAAGCACAACACAGACAAAGCAGCCAAGAGGAACCCGGTTCCTGACAAAAGATTCAATGGAAAAGATGTCGCTGACAATGTTGTGAAACAAGCTCTTGGTGCATGGGGAAACTCTTCCAGCGAATCTGGAGAAGATGATGAACAAGGTGAAAACTCCTTGATGGTAGTAGAAAGTGAAGCAACCGAATATGACTCTATCTTTGCCCTGATGGCAAAATCTGACGATGATGAAGATGATGATGAGGTAAACTTTCTAGACGTTCAAAGAAATTTGAAGTCTTACTCTCAAACAAAGCTTATATATGTGTCAAATGTTTTAATTGATGCTTATCATAGTATTATAAATGATAAAAATACTTTAACTGTAGAACTAGGAGAGGTACAACATGAGCAAGATGATGTGGTAGTTGTTGTGGTAGATGTAAAAGAAACCATTGAGGATTTAAAGAAAGAAAAAGAGGTTTGAACTAAAAAAATTGAAAATGTAGAACATGAAAGAGATGACATGTTGGTGGTAGTCGTGGATCTAAAAGAAACAATTGAGGAACTATAAAAGGGAAACAACTTTGGGAAGAGTCAAAAAGGAAAGGAAGCTGCAAGTGAGGCACACGTTAAGCTTGAAAATGAAATCAAGTATATGAAATCTAGTCTATGTAATGAACTTGAAAGAAACAGACAAGTTCAAGAAGACCTAGGTAGAGTCAAAAATGACCAAGAAAAATCTCTAAAGTGGACCTAGTCCTCTAAAGCAATTACTGCCATGTATACAAGTAATTGTGGGAACAGTAAGGGAGTCAGGTTCCAAAAGGAAAAGACTCTCTACAATCCACATAGCAAGTATGTTACTGTTTTTGATAACTGCCTTTTCACTCACTGTGGCAACACTGGACACTTTAAAGAAAACTCTAAAGCTAGAATTCAATCCCAACAAAAAAATAAGGTTTTTGTTAAAAAGGTAACTACTGCTAAGGAACCTGGTCCCTCCATTAGAAAACGTGTTTTGCCTGCCTGGACAAATAGATGCTTAATTCACCCCTTTCCTCGTTACAAGGGACCCAAACTTGTTTAGGTTCCTGTCACGACCAAATTTTCCCTACGTTGGGTATCATGATGGCACCTAGTCTTACGGACTAGGTAGCCTAACAACTTCTGAAAATAATAACAAAGTAAATAAAGATTTGAAATTTGAAATTTAGAATTCTTTATACAAGTATTACAATCCCAAAATCGGTAGTACAAGTCATAAGCTCTATAGAGTTCTGCTACAATTTTCTAAATACAACTGTTTGAAATAAAGTGAACAGTGTGAATACAAATCAGAAGGTGCTCCAAAGCCTGCGAACGCAGCAACATGTTTACCTTGAGTTTCTACAACAACAAACCGCACAGCTAGCTAATGATCCACTGACTTCGAAATACATGGATCTGCACAAAAATATGCAGAAGTGTAGTATGAGTATACCACGACGATACCTAGAAAGTATCAAGATTAACCTCAGTTGAGTAGTGACGAGGAACAGTCAAGACACCTACTGGACTAAATAACCTGAACAAGTAGAAGTATAGGAACAACAAAGTATGATATCTACATAAAGACTATTGCGAAATGGAAAATAATACGGTAATTGCAGTAAGGAAGGAAAACAATGCTATCAGTGGAACACCATAATAATGACATAAAAGAGTGAATAGAAACACAGCCTAAATCCGATAATCATAGATAAAAAAGGACAAGTAACAACCCAACAAAACGATCGCTTTCACACTAGGTTTTAGTTAATAACTCACGAGGTACCGAACCCCAGACTATTCACAACTCACGGGTCCCAATACCTAAACCCTAACACTTGGCATTTTGTGCCCTCATTACACTTCATAATTGTGTTGACGACTCACATGTCAAATAGAGCCATTCTCGCAAAGAAAATAAGTAAACAAAGGTGTGTATTTATACTTAACCCTATCAAGTAAACCCCTTAACTGATAAGAGTACTCAACTACGTGTATGCTTGTGCAAGTGCCCTAACATAGTTCATGCCAGCTAGTAAGTATAGGAAAATAAATGAATAACACGTAAAATGTTTTCTCACAACTTTCCACAAGATAAAGCTCACACAGGTAGTGTACCACTACACAAACATTAACAACAAGAATGCCCTCAGTCCATCACAAGTCATCACAAATCAATCACTGACATAGGCCATCTTGTCTCGCCACATGCGCAACCCCTCCCCCCCAACACATATATATCCCGCCTTGTCACGCCACATGTGCAAATATCAATGGTAATAATAGCACGACAGAAACCTCGTGCAACCCCTTAACAACAACCCCACGACAGAAACCTCGTGCATCACAATAATATCAACTGCATGGCAGAAACCTCATACATTACAATAACATCAACCGCACGGCAAAAACCTCGTGCATCACCATAACAAATACAACAACAACAATGACAATAATACAAGGGTATGACAAATAAGTCAACTCGGAAAGTCCAGAATCAAAGGAACGGAGGAACTAATTCACAAAGAGATAGCCACAATAGAGAATGCTGGTCATAATAAGAACAACTCAACAAGAAAGGGAAATACTATGTATCAATGGTCCACAATATACAGTTCGACAACGAGGGAGCTAACACAAGTAGAATAGTTTCAAATAAGGACAAGTCAACTAAATTTTAGGATATCTGACTTCATTTTAAGGTTACAAATTCAATAAGGATAAGCAACATAAAGATAATCATAGCCTCAATTAAGGGTGAAAAATTACAGAAGAGATAATTATACTTCAAATAAAGATAAGCAATTAGGAAAGGATAACATGGCAATAGAAGAGATAACAACTTCAGTTAAGGCGTGGATGAATCAAATAAGCAACAATAGTGGATCATAAAGCAATTAATTCTAACTAAAGCAGGTAGAGGTGAAACTAGTAATTTAGAAACGTAATCATAACGAGAACAACCACAAATTCAGGGAACACAAGGACCTAAGAACCCTAAAAGATCAATTTTCCACAAATAAGTCTGAGCACGTACTTGTCACCTCGCGCACACGGACTACAATTAGCATAGAATACTCAAATCCTAAGAGGTAGTTCCCACACACAAGGTTAGGCAAGATACTTACCTCAAAGAAACCAGACTGATACTCAAAAATGAACTTCTCGGGTGAAATGGCCTCCGAACGTCTCAAATCTAACCAAAATAACTTCAAAGCACAAATAAAACTCATAAGAAATTATTCCGGTCATAAATCCTCAATCTTTATCAAAATCTAAAAATCGAACCCAAACGTCGAACCCTGGGCTCGCACCTCAAAACTCGACACATTTCACAAAACCCTAACGCCCATTCCGATACGATTTCAACCATACTAAAATTATCAATTTCCGATACCAATTCATCCCTCAAATCATGATTTTTCATTTTGAAACTTTTCTTCAAAAACCTCCATTTTTCTCAACTCAAAATACAAATTAAATGATAATAATAAATATAAAATCATGGAATATAATAAATTCTAGGTGAAGAACACTTACCCAACCGATTTTATTGAAAACCCCACAAAGAAGCTCCCAAAACCGAGGTCTAAAACTCAAAATATGGAGAAAATGGATAAACCCTCGACTTATATGATTCTGCCTAGCACTTCCGCATCTGCGGACAAATAAGCGCATCTGCACCGCATTTGCGGGCAGTCGTTCGCATCTGCGAACTTAACTTACCAGGACCAGGTCTGCATTTGCGAACAGCATAGCCGCACCAACGACACCGTAGTAGCGATGACAGGAGCGTAGAAGCGGACTCCTTCGCAGATGCGATCACTCAATCGCAGAAGCGGCTTTCACACCTACGTGCCAGCATCCGCAGAAGCGGGCTAGATCCCAGACCTTAACGATCGCAGAAGCGACCAGGCTCACACATAAGCGGAGCCGCACCTGCGCTCCAAGATGTCACAGGTGCGAGACACCAGAACCAGACCTAACCACAACTATGAAAACCATCCGAAACTAGTCCGAAACACACCCTCCCCCTCCCCCAGGACTAGGGGTGAGCATCGGTCAGTTCGGTTCGGTTATGAATATTATCGCTTTAGCATATCAGTTATCGATTTACAAATATGATAAAGCGATAACCACACGATAAGATATTACTTATTGGTTATCGATCATTATTGTTTCGGTTATTGGTTTACCCGATAAGATAACTCCATCTAGAGTTAAGCAAAAAAGAGAAGATAATTCACTTGAGTTAAGCAAAAAAGAAAAGAATTCACATATAGTATACTACCCAATTCTGCTTTCTAGTCACAACCAATATTTGAAGCATATTTCATTTTGACAAATTCATGACCCGTGCAATCTCAAAAATTGATACTACAACTCCACAAGCATTCCATCTCCATTTCACTGGAAATATTAGTTAACATGAACATAAATTACAACTTTTTGGTTTCCTGCCAAACCATAATCAAGAGATCAATGTCATTTTCCAGAGTCCAATTCTAGCAAGAGCAACAAGAGTACTAGTAATTCAACAGTTGTCCAAATACAACTGAAATAGTGTTAGTTCTTCAACAACAGTGGTCCAAATACACTAATAACAATACAAAGTAGTAGCAATTTCACCTTAAAATTAACAAGTACAAACATAGTACGAAAACATGAGCACAAATCAAAGTATCGAAAATAATAAAAAAATCCAATATTTTTTATTATCGAACTCTACAGTAAAACTCAAAAGAAAGGAATGAAATTTGTTCTTAATAAAGAAGTAATTTTGGAATACAAACTTACGCGAAGATTCTAAGAATGTGGTTGTACTTTGAATTTTGAAGAAAAACTGTTCAAGAGTTGAATTAGAGTCTGAAGAGTGAACTGGAAACTTCAATCTTGAATGCGACTGGGAAAATTGGGAGAAAAAGAGAGAATGAAGCCCTAGATGTATTTATCTACTTATGGGTAAAAATCCTAATTTTATTAAATCTTATTGGGTTATCGGTTAACCCGTTAAGAAATTGGGGAAAATGTGGCCCGAATCGATAACCCAATAGTAAAAAAATACAAAACCATTACCGAACCATTAACCTAATAACCGATATCGATACCCCAATAAGCTTTTTTCGGTTCGGGCTATCGGTTATACCCGATATATGCCCAGCCCTACCCGGGACCCCGCCCAAGCATGCAAACAAGTTTCATAACCTAACACGAACACGCTAGAGGTCTCAAATCACATCAAACATTGCTGAAACTACAAATCGCACCATGAATCGAACTTATGAGCTTTCAAGTCTTCCAACTTCTAAAACTCGCGCCCAAACCTATCAAATCAACCCAGAATGCCGTCAAATTTTTGCAGGTAAGACCAAAATAACATAATGGAAGTGTTCCAACTCTCAGAATCGCATTCTGACCCCAATATCGCCAATGTCAACTCTTGGTCAAACCTCTCAACCTTCAAAACTTTAACTTTTCCAACTTTTGCCTAAATACTCCAAATTACCCTGCGGACCTCCAAATCCAATTCTGAACGCACGTTTAAGTCCAAAATCACCATACGAAGCTGCTACAATCATCTAAAACCCATTCCGGAGTCATTTACACAAAAGTCAAATTCCGGTCAACTCTTACCGCTTAAGCTTCCAAACTTGAATCCTTCTTCTGATTTGACTTCGAATAATTCGGTAACTGATTTCAACTACGCACGCAAGTCGATACATATAATACGAAGCTTCTTAGTACCTTATGTTGCTGAATGGGACTTAAATTCTCAAAAAGATCGGTCGGATCGTTACAGTTCCTAAGTGTGACCTTTGAATTTCCTATGCAAGAAGTAGTGAAAGGAAACAACCAAAAATGGTATATAGATAGTGGCTGCTCCAAGCACATGACTGGAAGCATCGATGATTTCCTTTCACTCAAAGCCCTGTAGGGAGGAAGTGTGTCTTTTGGCATTGGAAAAAAAGGATACATTCTTGGAGCAGGAAGAATTGGGAAGACACTTACACACTCAATTGAAAATGTGTATTATGTGAACGACTTGAAATATAACCTACTGAGTGTTTCCAAAATCTGTGACAAAGGAAACAAAGTGGAATTGTGCCAAAAATATGCACAGTCACAAATCTTGTGACTGGTGAAGTGCCCCTGGTGACAAAAAGATACAAAAACATTTATGTTGCTTATTTTGAGTCCTTGCAAAATGGGGATCTCACATTTTTAAGTGATGTTGATGATGATGCTGAACTATGGCACAAAAGATTGAGTCATGCAAGTTTTACATTGCTGAACAAATTGGTCAAGAAGGGCCTGATTTGTGGCCTGCCTAAGTCAAGCTTCAAAGATCAAAAGGTGTGTGATGCATGTGTAAAAGGAAAGCTAGACATGTCCTCCTTCAAGCCTAAAAAGGAAGTCATCACATCAAGGCCACTTGATCTTCTCCATGTGGATCTGTGTGGACCCATGAGGGTGACAAGTAGAAGAGGAAAAAAGTACATTTTTGTTATAGTAGACAACTATTCTAGATTCACCTGGACCCTATTCCTCTGAACCAAGGATGAAACCTTTCCAGCGTTTGCTTCTTTTGTGAAGAAGATCCAAGTCAAGATGAGCCATAATTTGTGCGTATAAGATCTCATCACGGCACAGAGTCTGACAGTGCAAAATTCGATGAATTTTGTGTTGAAAATGGCATAAGTCATAATTTTTCATCTCCAAGTACACCTCAACAAAATGATGTTGTGGAGAGGAAAAATAGGACTCCTGAAGACATAGCAAGGACACTGTTGATTGACAGCGGCATTGCAAAACATTTCTGGAATGAAGCAATTAACAATGCATGCTACTTGGTGAACAAGTGCATGATCAGGTCCTTCCTGAACAAAACCTCGTATGAACTACTGAACGGGAGGAAATTTAAGGACATTTGGCTGCAAATGCTTTAGTCTCAACAATGGCAAAGAAGCACTTGGAAAATTTTATGCCAAAAGTGATGAAGCAATCTTTCTGGGCTATTCATCACAAATCAAAGCCTACAAATTCTAAAACAAAAGAACTCAATATGTTGAGGAAAGCATACATGTGATATTTGGTGAATCACACTACCTATGTTACAAATATTCACATGATAAGATTGATCAAAACGAAGAGCAGTCAACGGTTCCTGGTGAAGTCATTGATATGGCAAATAGAAAGACTGACATGATGAGTCACGTTAAGGAATCAAATGATAATGATGCAGATGTATCTCCAACTGATGTAGAGGAACCTAGTTCCTCAATCACAACAACTAAAGCTGAGAATAGAGTCGTAAAACTTCAAAACCAAAGAGGTTTGTGGTTGCGAACTCTCCTTCTGCCTCATCGAAAAAATTGGTTTAGGGAGAAACAATAGAGGGAGAAGAAAATAAGAAGGTCTCCAGTCTGCAAGTTGAAGAAAGCTCTGAGGCACAACAGAGTGTGGTTCGCAGTAGTGAAGAATCAACACCGATTACCCAAACCTTGACTTAAATGTTGCCGACCCCACATGTAATATTCTTCATGTGTATTCTGAATCTACTTTGGGGTTCAATGAATAAGAGGCCATAGAGAATATGTTGTTAATAGCTGCTGAGGGGAGTTTATTTGGTGGTTATAAAGGTGCTTCTAAAACTATTGGGTCTCAGGGGGAAGGTGATAGTCTACAGGTAGAGGGTAGGGTACTGGTGCATGTTGAAAATCTGGCACCTGACAGTAATACTGGGTAACCACATGAAGGACCTGATCCCTCAGCCCAAGAGGAGCCCTCTGCTCCCACATGGGATGAAACCCCATGTTCTTTAAAAGAATCCAGGTCAGTACTAATCCCTCTCCCCTCCTCATTTCATTGTTGAGCCTATAACCATTGTTGTTCCTGAGATGATATCTCTTTCTGAGGAAAATAATGAGGATAGTGAGGAAGAATATGACAATATCTCTGTTGCTAGTTTTATTGCTGCTAGGAGTAGTAGGGCAACTCCCAAAAAGTCCACTCCTAAAAGACCTACTACTCGGCTGCAAAAGAAGAAAGCTTTTGAATTAGATCTAAAGAAAAACAAAGAAGAAAAGAAGAAGATAAGGTTGGTGAAGGGTGGAAAGGTAGTGAATGAAGAGGTAGTGCCTCTTGAACTTGTCGTTGATGTTGATGACAAGGTGAATGAGGAACCTGGTTCCTTAATTCGTAAGTCCTTTAAGAAACCTACAGTTCCAAAATCTAGGAAAGAGTCATATGTGAGAATGATGGAAGTTAGCAATGTTGAAGTGGAAAATTCTGGTGAGAAGGTGGCTGAGGAGTCTGATGAGAAAGTATCTGAAATGTCTAGTGAAAAGGTATCTGAGAAATCTGCAAAGAAAGGGAAAAATGTGAAAACAATATGTGAAATGGAAGACTGGTGCCAATGAGGAACCGAGTTCCTCCAAGAAGGCCAAGGTGGGTGTGACCAAGGTTGAAGGAAGAGAAAATTTGAGAAACCAGAAGGTGTTGTGGGGCAGGACATTTGCTCATGATATTCTTGATATGACAGGGATACGCCAACTGGTTGGTATCTGTGAGTTTCAACAGTGGAAACATTTGTTCATAGATGAGAGTCTGAAGGTGTATGAGGCAGATGTGCACAGTTTCTATGCCGACATGTTCACAGTTGAAGATGAAAACGTATGCATGAAGGTGAATGGTGTTGACTTTGTGATGGATGAGGTTGTGTTGGGAACAATTATGGGAGTGCCTACTGGCGGCATATCATCCATTGAGGGGACTTGTTCTCCAAACTTCAGAAATGTCATTTTGAAGGATGATGCAGTACACCAGGGGAAACGGGTACGCAAGAAGACCCACCTTCCAGTGTACCAACTGTTGTTTGAGATGGTAAATAAGGTTTTTCTCCCACGCGCAGAAAGGCGTTCTATTACGTCATGAGTAGACCTGTTCCTCTTGGAAGCACTGAATACCTACTTCACTATAAATCTGTCGGGTATTATAATTGAACACATGATGAAACTAGCAGATTGTAAGGATGGTAATAACGGGATGACCTATGTGTCTTACTCACTATGGTATTCAACTTCTTCAAATTTCCTTTGGGGAAAGATTCAGTGGGTAGTCACAAGCAGACCTTCTCCAAGACCACCTTAGAAGAGTGTGAGTGCATCGATAAGCGTAGAGGGGTTGGCAACAATTCCACTATCTCTCAACTGATTGAAGCTTAGTATATTTCCAATGAAGAGATAAGGAAGTTGAAGGCACGGAACGCAGAGGTTTCCCCTTTGACCAAGGAGAATGCTGATATCAGGAAACAGGTCGTGGACCTGAAGGAGAGATTACTCAATGAGCAAGGGTCCGCAAATGCTCGAATGGATATCCTCATTAGAACCCTTGCCTCTTCATATTTGCCTCCCCCTTCCAGTGCTCTTTAAAATCGTTCCCTTCCCAGTGTCCAGTTCAAGTTGTCTGTCCTCTGTTTTGGTCCTTTCGTTTTGATGTGTTTAGTCACTGGTACTTTTTGTGTTGTTTTATTTTGTGGATGGTTATGTAGAAAATGGTACTGCTGATTCTGCTCCCTGTTTATTTCCAAATTAATGAATATCTCGTCCTTTGTCTATGCGTGCCTTGCTCTTATGCTCTGTTTTTAGTCATATTTGTGTGCACACGTGTGGCACGAGTTAAGCATGCTAGGCTTATTTTATGCTTATTAATTGTTACTAATCCTTTTATGATGCCAAAAGGGGTAAAAATAATTGAGGGGGAACAGGTTCAGGGGGAATACATAATTGAGGGGGAGCAAATTCAAGGGGAATACAAGAAATATTTATGGTACTCTGGTTCTCAAGAGAATTTCAATTACAAGTATGTCATCATCAAAAAGGGAAAAATTGATAGGTTATGTGTCATGTTATATTTTGATGATCTAACAAACTTAATGTTAAGAACCAAATAAGGAACCTGTTCCACATCCTAATGTGTTCAAGATCAACAAGTCTCAAGTCTAGAACATGCTCCAACATTCAAAGTCAAAGAAACAACAGAGGGAATAAATGGACATTAGTTCCCTTGGTGACTGTACCAGTCAACTCCCCACAGCTATAAAGTCGCTGCAACTGAACCTTTGCACGTACACAACAGTGCAAACAATGCAACAATCACTTTATGGAAAATGCCCTTGTACCAAATATGCTTGCATCATTCAAGTGATGTCACTTGTATAATATTAAAATGAAGCAAAGGAAAAACAATGCACTTGCACATTCCAGAATTCATCAAGCGTTCTCTCAAGAGTGTTGCCAACTTGCAAGTGACATTCAGGGCTTCAAGAACAGAGAACATCATAACGGAGGACCAGTTTTTTGCATTAAGTTATTACTAGTCCTTAGTTATGTTGTACCTTTGTTAAAGCTATTTACGTGTAATTCCTACTTAGCTTAGCTAGAAGCAATGTGTAGGAAACCTCTTGTAAAACCATAAACCTTGTGTTTGTGTCTTGACTAGAGTTAGTCGAGTTGTGAGCTTTGTAATAGAGTTATCACAAAGAGGCTTGTAATAGAGTTATTAATTACAAGCGAGTGAGGGATTAAGGTGTTAATTCCTAGGTTACAATAAGTTGTAATCTAAACTTGCTTGGTTAGTGAAGTTGAAATCCTACGAGTGTAGGTCATGGTTTTTAATCCCGTGAGCTGGAAGTTTTTCACATAAAACTCTGTTGTGTTATTTACTTATCTCTTTGTGTGTATTCTGTGGGAACATATAAAGAACCCTATTCTCTATACAGTTTGGTGAACCCTATTCTCTATACAGTTTAGTGAGCCCAAAGCTTTTATAAAATGAGGAATCATTTCTCATGTATTTGATTGAAACCCCCTGTATTTCTCGTGTATTTGATTAACATCTTATGCATTTTAATGGGTTTGAATTGTAGTGTCTAAATAAAATAGCATTTCGATTAAAATTCAGAGCAAACCAAGAGTATGGGGAATTAATTTAATAATAGGACCTATTGACTATTTGAGTTTTTACCTTGTTTGGCGAGTTATGATTTCACCCCTTATAATTCCCTCCACATTTTTTCTTTCTCCTCCACTATATATAATAAAAAAAAATTAAAAAGTAAAATTCAGTAGTTGATTTACCGATCCACCCACCATAGGTACGATAGCTTTACAATTGATTGTTGGATTAACTCAAAGATTGTGATTGGCAATGCAGCCATCCACCACGGTTGAGCCAATTTATTTATTTTCAAGTAGCTCACTTACCTGTCACTAACGTAAAGATGAGAGTGTCTTATATTGGGGTCTCTATATTATTTGAACTCTCACAAAATGTCTCCTAAAATGTGTCAAATCCTTTAAAATTATGTATTTTTGAAGGATCTGACATGAATGTGACAGCATTTTGAAGAGTCTGCATAACAAATTTTTTAATATGATCTTACTTTATAAACTATTCTATCCTTTTTATCTTATTTCGAGCTATCGTCGTAAACTGGGAAAAGTAGAATTAGGTGATGAAATATATTTATATAATTCCAAAATTATATAGATATATTTAAAACAAATTATATGCCCGATGGACAAAATCTCCATTTTGTTTCCGCGTTATGAAGGGGGGTTCAATGTTGATGACAAAGAAGTTGAAATTGGAATCATGTCAGTCATTTGAAAATCTTCTAACGTAACGTGACAACCACCAAATTTTAGATGCCATTTTAGTAGACCCCAAAAGACTTATTACGGTGCCCCAGACAATGATCCCTTCGTATTGTTACCAATCATAAAATGATTTGGCCAATAGCAGTTCTCTGTTCTAGCATTTTCAATTGGATCAGCTTGAAGACCATGTAAGGGAAAAGTCCACAAATAGTCACTTTTGGGACCACTATTCAATACATAGCCAAAATTTGTAGAGTATTTAAAGTTTAGCCTTCTCAAAAAACTTCAGAAGGCTTTAGCAGTTAAAACTTTAAACATGTGGTCTGAAATTCAAAATGTCCTCTATGCATTTCACGCTTAATAATCAAACCTATGGCTCGATAAGTACTGGCACTACTACAGAAAAAAATAATTAGAACTGAGAAACATTTCTCAATTGACCTTCTCACGACAGTCATATTAATAGTAGATAAGCAATATATATACCTCAATCAATTGAACATGCATTCCATAAACTGTAAGCATCTAATAAACCAAAGACCTAACAATTCCCTAAGCACTTCTAAATATAGATTAATAAGAGGAGGAGGAGTAAGCAGTCGTAAGTTTGCCAAAACCGTCTAAACTTCAAATACCTTAAAAGTTTAGAATATATTTTAGGTAAAATGCATAAGTACACTTCTAATCTATGACCCAAGTTCCAACTACACACCTTTCCTTTTTGGGAGTCCTATTACCCTCCCGAACTACTTTACCTTGTTAAAAGATCATAACCAGGTTTGTATTAAAATTGCGAAAACATGCGCCTGCCAAGTATGAATTTTTATTTTTTTATGTTTCTTATTCTTTTCCTTTTTTTTTTAAATTCTTTTTCATTTTCTTTCTTTTCCTCTTTCCTTTCTTCTTCACTACGTTCTTGAAGTCTGTTTGTCCGACGAAATCAAACGCCAATCCCTCGTCTTTTTTGTTTTAGTTTTCGATGCTCTTTTCTTCTTTATTTTTTTTAATTTTATTTTCTCTTTCTTCTATATAGGTGGTTCTCACTGGCGCTACCACTGATGCATCGTCTCTCCAGCATACTAGCAACGGAGCAGCAGATTCGGCGTGGAGAAAGAGCGAAGGCCAGCCGCCGCGTGAATCGACCAATGGAGATCCGATTGAATGTGAATAATGAACACTCTTTTGTTCAAAATCAACCACATATGATTTGTATATAATCAAAATACTAAAAAGATATATCAGTTTAAGTTATAATGTTGGAGTAATTAATTATAAGTGTTTGTCCAATTAAAATATGACACGTGACAATATTAATCAGATTTTACTTATGTTTTACTTTCACGTGCCTCCAAGAGAGTGAGCACACTATTTGTACCACCTCAACACCTAACAATGTATTTATTCTATTTTTAAATAGTTCAGAGGGTAATATGATCATCGCAAAGATAAGATATATAATTGAAAATCCGGTGTTAGTTCAGGGGTACTTATGCATTAGGGAGTGTTAAAAGCGCCTACCAGGCTGATATTTCTACCTCTGCTTATAGTACCATGAGTCTTCAGCTAATATAAATATAAAATCCATTTGGAGCTGTATTCTGCTAGAAGCTCTGTTTTAATTTTTGGAGGCCCATGTCAATGTCACGAGTTCTCTTTGGGCTTCAATCACCCTTTGCCCTTGATTGTATTCAACTCCTGCTGTGAGAAGGTGCAATTCAAGAAACATTACTAAACATGTTTGGTTGACAAGGATAACACAATAACTATTTGTGACGAAAAAAAGAAAAGAAGAAAAAATAGAACAAACATTTTAGGAGAGAGTGTACTAAAATATAATTATAATTTGAAAATTAGCATTTCATTCAGCTTGCAATCGCACTTTATCCTGGAGCAGGAAGAGTATCAATTTTAATTTGGAGCTTCTCCAGACCCTTCGTCACTTAATATATACTTATAAAGTATTCTATTTTGAGAAAGATTGATCTTGACATCTTTATTTTTGCCTCTTTTGGATCAGCGATTAGAAAATGAAACTTTACATGCCCATGGAAAGACAAAAGAGCGAAAAGACCGCACATACACATTGTGTATACTAGTCTATATGCAAAAAAAAAAGAGGAAGAAGAAGAAGAATTTTTCTGATCAAATTATCATTATACTCATTTCTACTATATTATAAATATAAAAATGATGGACATTTTACTTTACAGCTGAACTATTTCATTATATAGAACAAAATATGTGTGACAATCTATATATTGTGTCAACATTCATCTGATTTAATCAATTATAAAAAAAAGTTCCCCTTAAAAACTTATATTTGTCCAAGCAAGGGCAGGCTTACCTTTAGCTTGTATTATGTATATGTATGTTTATTTTGAATGATTCTGGAAAATGTATAATACTTATATTAAATTTGTATTATTGTCACAGAAGAATCATGAATATGATGATACACAGTAGGGTCCTAATCCGGGTCTATGGGGTATAATGCAACGTGTCTTTAAATTTTTGGATGAGATTTAAATTTTAAAGTGGAAGAAATATCAGGTAATGAGAAAGCATCGTGAATGATTTGGTAGGAAAGGGACATATGCATTTAAAAGCCTATCAATGTCTCTGAATATACCTGACAATATAAAAAGGGGCGGACCTAGATTATTAAATATGGATGGGAACGAGTTTAATAGCGCTTTTTGTTCGGATCACATGATATCTGTATTAAAAAGAAATTCTCTTCGGTCCAAAATAAGTGATTTTTTGTCTGTTTTTATGCAATTGTTTTTTAGCATTAATTAATAATAAAATCGATTATATTAACCTTTACTATCCCACATAAATACCCCTAACACATACTCAAACATGTATGATTTTAAAGGACATATATATGTGGCACGTCTTGTCTTCTCCGCACAGAAATTAAAGAGCCAGTTGCCTCCCTAGACCTTTCAAAATATAATCAGCTCATGAAAACATGTGGATACATTGAACTTATAAAAAACATGGAATCGAAATATTCTTGTATTCTTGTATTCTTGTGTTTGAGTTTGTTTTCACTTATACCCGTTCTTTTCAACTCAGTGTAGCTCCGCTTCTGGGAGAAGGAAAACAAGGGAAATAATAGACGTGATTAAGTTTGAGACGTTCGGCACAACACCAAGACTTTATCAGCAACAAACATTGCCGCCGTCTTCGCTTTAATTTGGTAACAATATTTTTCAACATGAAACCCTAAATCAAACAAACTACGTACCTCATGACTGTTCTTGCCATACATCAATTTGAGAAATTATTACACACATACTCATTACGCCAAATTAATATTCATAATGATGATTTATCACTTAATCATCATTAAATAACGACAAAAAATAATAAATATAAACATGGTTCACTTCATCTTATCACAAACTCGAATATTAGAGGCTTCATGAATATCATGCCATCTGTTTTGTGAAGCATTTTCTATTTCAAGCTTAGTTATATAGAAACTTCAATATTTAAATGAGAACTCAATATTTATTTATTTAGAAAGTTCGAATTGAGACGTATACGTTATCAGTATTTATCCTACTTATTCTTTCAGATTTTCCTTACCGATTTCAGCCTCTTCAATTTTCAGGCACGTAATGCCAAATAAAACACGTGTGAGAATACTTAACAGGAACTGAAAATAGATACACTAAATCATCAAAGACGACAAAAGCGAACCAACACATATTGTCGGGTTTTGTCGTTATAGAGGAATCATATTCGCAATTGCCTCAACTAATAAGGCAATATTGAGCTAGTAAGGTTGACTCTATTATCTCTACTACTACTGTTTAGTTTACGAGTTTGACTTCGATTTACTGATAACGTATAATGTTTCTTAAATTATTGGCTAGGCAAAATTTCATTTCTGTATACGGGTAAAATCGGGAATAAAATTACCCCGATTTCTTGTTTTGGAACGAGGAACGACGTTATTTGTTACTGGTTTGAGTGAGACCAAAGGTATCCATAGATCGGAACCAGGGACGGACAAACGATACAACGGGTCTCGGGCATGGCCGAACCCGGAAAGAAGCAAGCTCGAGTGAGATGAAAAATCGAAGATAAAGGAAAGACGGTTAAATGAGACAAAACAGGGAGATGATATCTGCCATCAGGCGGATATTGCAGCGCGGATCACGCTCGGTATTGACTACAGATCATATTTTTGCGGGAGAAGGGAATAATAGATTTTTACCTTATTTAGACTTGTATTAGGGTTAAAACTCCTCTATTATATAAAGAAGAGAACCCATTCATTTTTTGACACTTTTTTGGCACACATATCAAGGCAATAAAATTTACTTGGGCTTTCAGCAATTGTTTAAGTGTTCTTCAGTTGTTCACTCGTTTAGTTGGATCCGAGCTCTATCTCGAGGGCTCGATTGAGGCAACCATTAGCATTTGAGCCTAACGCAAGGCTTAATTACTTCACCACATTGGTTTGATCGTTTTATCTCATTTTAATTCAATTATTTACAGTTTTTGATCAATTGTGTTAATTAAATCACATACAAATTTAATTGTTATTCGTTTTAAGGGGTAAACAGTTTGGCGCCCACTGTGGGGCTAACAATAATAGTGGCGAGTTAATACGAATCTTGATAACACCCTCTATTTTACACTTGTTCTTTGAAGTGATTTAAGGACTATTCAATATGTTAGATTCTCAATTTGCTCACTTGAGTGTTGACGTCGAATCAGGCCACCACGACGAAAATAACAACGGAGTGCCTAGCAACAATGAACCCCCTGTCGACCTTAAAGGCGTTCCAATCGCAGATCTAGTCGATGCCAACTCACAGGCTGTTGTCAACGCTAACCTACCGACCGGTCCCAATAACATTGTCCACGAGGCACCTCGGCCTCAATTCATGAAGCGCTCGAAGGGGGAGGCGATGGAGTTAGCTTACGTTTGATTTTTGAGATGTTGCAGGCCCAACAAGTTGCCATAGCATAGTTGCAGAATCAAAATCATGCAAAGAACACGGTTGAACCCGAACAGGTTGGGGAAGACACCCGGAGGCAAGAACAGATTGTCACAGAGCCCGACGGGTCCAAATCCAGGTAAACCTCCGAAGTGATGTAAATGCTTGAGGTAATGACAAGACGGGCAGAATCCGGCGAAAAGAAGATAGAGGAAAACGATAAAAAAATGGAAATCTACAACTCGAGGATCAAACAGATCCCGAGGGCACCTCCGATAGTGAAGGGACCAGATTTCAAGAAGTTCATTTAGAAGCCTTTCCCCCCTAGCGCGATACCAAAGCTGATTCTGAATGCACGATATTCTCAAATACAATGGGACCCCAAATCTAAACGAGCATGTGACCTCTTACACAAGCACAATAAAAGGAAACGACCTCGAAGATGACGAGATTGAGTCGGTATTGCTGAAGAAATTTGGGGAAACTCTATCGAAGGGAGGAATGATATGGTATCATAATTTACCTCAAAGCTCTATTGATTCATTTGCTATGCTTGCAAATGCCTTTGTTAAAGCTCACGCCGGAGCTATTAAAGTTGAGATGAGGAAATCGGACCTATTCAAAGTCAAGGAGAGGGATAACGAGATACTTAGGAAATTTGTGTCGAGATTCTAAATGGAACGGATGGACCTGCCACCGATTGTAGACGATTGGGCCATTCAAGCATTTACTCATGGGCTCAAACTCGGATGTCCGGTTTTGTGACGAGTGTCTAGCGTATATATATAATTCTGACTCATATCCTGTCAAATAATAGTATAGAAAGATGTCGAACCCACATAGATTGATTTATCTATTCTATAGACGTTTCTTGCTTTAATTACTATTTGAGAAAATCATAAAGAGTTGAGTTGTGAGTTAGCTAACTAAAAATGCGTAAATGAAGAAATGGAGAAATATTTTTTTTGCCACAAATATAAAAGGACGTTGGGATCCTGACTTCACTTGATATTTCTATTATATAGTAGATATATTTATTCTTTAGTTTATATTTCTCACAAATGTATAAATGCCTCTCACGATTACACTTATATATTATTACTTAAGTTGAACAATTAGTTGCACTTATTTCGGTTATACAAATTAATTATCAAAATAGCAATATTAAATAACCAGAAATAAAAGCTTGAACTGAAAAATGCTCTTTTTAGTAAGTCCCTTTCGGTTACCCTACTTGCTATAATAGATTAATACAATATTTTCCAATCTCGATTACAAATAAATGTAGAATTCATTATAACATAATATAGATAGATATCACTACATAAGTATGAACATCTATCAATAAAGCAGATAAATTAACATGAAATAGAATTTGGTTCAAGCATGTAAAATTATAGAATAATATCTATTATTATATAGAAATATTAGGATCTGTCATTCTCCCAACATAAGAAAAGTTACTCCATATTGGAGCTAATAATGACAACGGAAATATTCTTGCCCATTAAATAAGAAAATTGTATTGGTAAAAAAGAGCTTCACACGTGTAATAATCGAGATGATTCAGCAATCTATGTGGAACAATGAGAACATGACAACTGGACGAGACTTTATGAAGAGATACGAAATAAAGAGGCACGGAACAACATATTCATGGAGCAACTAGATACGGGAATCCCAACCTAATCAAGAAGATGAAGAGACACGGTCACAATGAATCAGGGCAAGATACAAGGTAGATTCGGAGATCTTCCATTAATGAGCCAAAACATTACATAACCTTCACGCGACAGTTACGGTTAATCATTGTAACGTTACAGTAATGCCATTATAAGTCATTAATGCTCAATCACTGAAAAGGGTAGACGTTATATTAAGAAATTCCCTATATAAGGGAATAAAATATAACTTGTAAAGACACGTTCGAACCGCTGTTGCAATATACTTACTTTTTACGCATCTTATTGCTTTCCATTTACAAGTTAATTTTGCAATTATTAGTATATCATTTGGTTATCAGAAACTCGAGTTCTTCCTAAATTAGCTTTGGCAGAGAATCTAATTCTTTGGTTAAACAAATTGGTTCCTTTAGCAAACTCTGGGAGTGGAGGCACTCCAAATGAGTCCCTCGAAGCAAGACCAGGTATGTCTAATAATCCAGAATTACAATCTTTATTACTAACTCTGCAGAAACAGGTGAAGGAACAAAACGATCGAATAGAGAAAATTCCTGGAGTACCACCTGTTATCAAAGGTATTGATGTTGATAGATATTCTCAACAACCTTGGAAGCCAAGTGCAGCACCCTTGCCTATTCCCAAGAAATTCAAAATGCCTGACATTCCCAAGTATGACGGGACAACTGATCCACGTGATCATGTGACTGATTTTACCACCGGAGTAAAAGGCAACGACCTAAATAAACAAGAAATTGAGTCAGTCCTAGTCAAGAATTTCGGAGAAACACTCACCAAGGGAGCACTAACCTGGTATTCTCTTTTACCTGAAAATTCTATTGACTCTTTTGCTGAGCTTGCAGATTCTTTTATAAAAGCGCATTCCGGTGCGCAAAAAGTTGAAAAACGAATGGAAGACATATTTAAAATAAAACAAGGAGATGCAGAGTTTCTTCGAGAATTTGTAGACGGGTTTCAACGGGAAAGGATGCAGCTACCAAGAGTGCCTGACAATTGGGCAGCCATGGCATTTATGAGCAATCTAAATGACAAAAGCTCAGAAGCCACGCGGAGACTCAAGGAAAGCTTGAGAGAATTCCCTGCTACGAAGTGGAACGATGTTTATAACAGGTACACCACTAAGCTACGAATAGAAGAGGATACTATTGCTCAGTCAAGAACTGAAGATCGAACCAGTTGTAGACGCTCTAAACTAGAAAGGAGAACAAGTAAGAAAAAGGTACGACCCTAATATGGGACCTTCGGGACGAGAAATTTGTCCCAGGTTCGAAAACACACGGTCACAATATAGACCATCAAATAGAGATACGAGCTCATCCTCGTCAAGATCCCGAAAGGATCGGGATGAACGAAATAGAGGTAATACAAGAATTGGAGACTACAGCTTCAATGTAAGTACTTCTGAATTAATTTTAGTACTAAGAAATATGGGCGATAAGGTTCCATGGCCCAAAGAAATGAGGTCAAACCCAAATAAAAGAAATCCAGACTTCTGGTGCGAATTCCATAATGATCATGGGCATAGAACATCAGATTGCAGATTTTTGCAAGGTGAGGTAGAACAATTATTGAAACAGGGCTATCTAATAGAGTTGTTTAGTGAAAAAGGTAAGCAGGCATATATGAAGAAAATGTAGGAGTCCCCAAAACCACCATCTCCAAAACGAGCCGTGAATGTGATACATGGAGGAGAGGAGGTGAACGGAGTCGTCTGCAAAAGAACAACGAAATTCACGATTACGCATGGGAAACAAATTCGTGAAGACGTAGAAGCAGACAATATCGCATTCGACGATGCATATATCAACGGATTAATGCTTCCACACAACGACACATTGGTAATATCCCTACTTATACATGACACTAACGTAAAAAGAGTGTTAATTGATCCAGGTAACTCAGTCAATATCATTTTGTCGAGAGTTGTGGAACAAATGCTAATGGAGGATCAAGTAATCCCAAAAGCACGAGCCTTATCTGGGTTTGACAATTCCACGGTCTTAACAAAAGGGGAAATTGAGCTCAGTACCTATGCAGAAGGAGTAATTAAAAATATCAGATTCCAAGTCATTGATACTGATATGGCCTACAACATAATCATGGGGAGACCATGGATCCATGACATGAAAGCAATTCCGTATACCTTACATCAGGTAATAAAATTCCCTTCCAAATGGGGAATTCAACAGATTCGAGGTGATCAGCAAACCTCGAGAAGTATAAATTTCGTAACATACTCTAACAAAAAAGAAGATGCAGAAAAATCAAAGGACGAGGAAGTCGCCCAAACAGGTATGGAAACAACTGTTGATCAAATAGGTATGGAAGAAAATACTATCCAAACAGGTACGGAGGAAGATAGTCGCGAGAAGGTGAATCAAGTCATTACGGAAGAAGAATTAAAACATATAGACATGGATTCCAAACCTGACGTCATTCAGGAACTAGAAGAGGATGAACACATCAAAACAACCACGAAGGAACTCGAAGCTGTTCCACTGTTAGAACAAAAGCCCGAACAAAAAGTTCACATAGGCACGAGGTTAAGCCCCAACAGACGAGGTAAGTTAATTGAATATTTAAAGGCTAACGCGGATTGCTTTGCTTGGTCCCATTCAGACATGACAATTATTCCTCCAGAAGTGATTACTCATAAACTAAATGAAGATCCATCCTTCATGCCCGTCAAGCAAAAGAAAAGAAAACAAGGACCATTCAAGAATCAAGTGATCGACGAAGAGGGGGATTTATTGTTACAAAGTCATGCCTTTTGGCCTAAAAAATGCTGGAGCCACGTATCAGAGGCTGGTGACCAAGATTCTACAGCAACATCTGGGGAAAATAATGGAGGTGTACATTGATGACATGCTGGTGAAATCAACACAAGCAAAAGATCATTTCCAGCATCTTTCAATTACCTTCGAAATCCTAAGCAAGTATAATATGAAACTAAATCCAGAAAAATGCGCCTTTGGCGTGGAATCAGGTAAGTTTTTGGGCTTCCTTGTATCAAATAGAGGAATAGAAGTAAATCCTGTTCAAATTAAAGCTATTGATGAAATACCCAATATACTTACTAGTAAAAAGGAAGTTCAAAAGTTAACAGGAAGAAATTGCAGCCTTAGGAAGATTTATCTCCAAGTCTTTATTAAGTAAGGAAGTTCAAAGATAAACAATCTCCAATCTATTATGTAAGCAAGTTTTTATTAGATGCTGAAACTAGATATCCACATCTAGAAAAGTTAGCTTTAGCTTTAATAATGGCAGCTAGAAAATTAAGACCATATTTTCAATACCATCCAAGCACTGTAGTGATCTCATACCCATTGAGAAATATTCTACATAAACAAGAATTATCAGAAAGATTAGCCAAATGGGCAATAGAATTAAGCGAGCATGACATAATATATCATCCTAGGACTGCTATAAAGTCTCAAATTTTAGCTGATTTCGTCGCCGATTTTAATACTAGCATAATTCCTGAGGCGGAAAAAGAGTTACAACTCTTTAACAGGGCTAATCCAGGAATATGGACCCTATTTACTGCCGCCTCTTCTAATGTAAAAGGAGCCGACTTGGGAATTGTTTTAATATCACATACGGGTGAGAAGATACGACAAGCTATTAAATATTATCTCATAACTAACAATGAAGCAGAGTACGAAGCTGTCATTGCAGGGCTTGAACTGGCACGAGAACTCTCAATCGAGCAAATCATGATTAAAAGTGACTCTCAACTAGTGGGGAACCAGATGCAAGGGACTTACACCGCTAGAGAGACCCGAATGCAACAATATCTGGAAAAGTCACGAGACCTAGTAAAACAATTCCAGTCATGGAAAATTATGCAAATACCCATGGAGGAAAATGTAGAAGCGGATGCATTAGCTAACCTTGCAGTAGTTGCAGAAGTGACAAATAAATACAATGCAATTTTCATTCACCTATTTCATTCAGCAATCGACCAGGATAAAAGTGAGGTAACATTCAACCATTTAACCTGGGATTGGAGAAACGAAATTTTAAACTTTTTGCAGGATGGCACCGTACCCGAGGATAAGAAAGCAGCTCAAGCGCTTCACCGAAAAGCTGCACGGTACTGCCTCATTCCTGACACATTATACCGCAAAATGTTTGGAGGTCCCTTAGCTAAGTGCCTTGGACCCAATAAAACGGAGTTTGTTATGAAAGAAGTACACGAAGGTCACTGCGGAAACCATTCAGGAGCAAGATCCTTAGTTAAAACTCTAATCAGAGCAGGGTACTACTGGCCCAAAATGGAAGAAGAGGCTGAGAGTTTCGTAGCTAAATGCGACAAATGCCAATGATTTGCTAACAACATGCATCGACCAACGGAGCTACTTCACCCGGTGATATCGCCTTGGCCATTCAAGAAAATGGGGCATGGACATAGTAGGACCCCTTCCCCCAGCTAAAGGAAAGGTACAGTTCTTGCTCGTATTAACTGATTATTTCAAGAAGTGGGTGGAGGCAGAAGCTTTTAAACAGGTGCGAGAAAAAGAAGTGAAGAGCTTCATACGGACAAACATAATATGCTTCTTTGGAATATCGAAGGAAATCACATGTGACAGTGGCCCACAATTCACAGGCTCACAAATCACAGAATTCTTCGAAAGTTGGCAAATCAAGAGAATCACTTCATCACCATATCACCTCGTAGCTAATGGGCAAGACGAGTCAACCAAAAAAGTCATCATTAACAACCTAAAGAAACGGTTAGAAAGAGCCAAGGGAAACTAGCCAGATGAGCTACCGGCGATATTATGGGCTTACAGAACTACTGCAAAAATAACTACGAGAGAAACTCCATTCGCACTTGTTTACGGCCCAGAAGCTTTAATACCGGTGGAAATTGGCGAACCAAGCACGAGGTTCACAATAGCAATAGAAGAATCAAATAACGACGAGTTGAGGACAAATCTGGACTTGCTCGAGCAAAGACGAGAAGCTGCACTAATACGTATGGCGGCCCAAAAACAAATTATAGAGCAATATTACAACAGAAAAGCTCACCTCAGATACTTTAAAATTGGGGACTTCGTTCTCAAAAAAGTCTTCCAATCAATGAAGGAAGCCGGTGCAGGGAAGTTAAATCCGAATCGGGAAGGACCTTACAAAGTCCGAGGCATTGTTGGAAAAGGCGCGTATGAGCTGGAGACTATGGACGGCAGAATCCTACCAACTAGTTGGAATGCTGTTCATTTGAAGAAGTACTACTTTTGAGTAAAAGTAATACCCCCGATCAAGTATCATTACGTTCGATTTTACTTTTGTACAGTTAAAACTATACTAACCATTTTAGATGACATGCAAAAAGCTAACCCATCACCAGATGATGATATTAGACCTGCAAAGACACGAGGAAGTAACTGAATTCCCGGTCTAGGGTTACAACTTTCTGATGGACGTTTTAAAGGATTAAGCAGTCATCATCTAAAAACTATATACCTTCAAGTCCCGTATGTTTTTCCTTTTCAGGAAAAGGACCACATAGAAGGAGTAGTCAAGTGCTCGAGATTTCATTCTTCAAAGCTCAAACACTTGGGGGACTATACAGTATGGAATGCAAAGATGAAGCAAAGAAGACTATCAAAAAGTCAAAGCTCGATCTTGAAGATCCATCTTTCCAACAAATCAAGTACTATGAGCAAAATCAAAGAGCCAAAGAATCAAAACACAAAGTCTGACTCAAAAACCTTCGAAAAACATATTCGTAAATATAAACGAGTGTTCAGGTTAAAGGCAGAACATTAGTTACGGGTAAATATGCACATCCTTGTACTTACTCTGAAACTGTTGTAAATGAAAACAGTTATGAATGAAAGATCGTCATCCTTGTACTTACTCAAAAACTGTTGTAAATGAAAACAATTATGAATAAAAGATCATTATTTTTGTACTTATTCAGAAAACTGTTATAAATAAAAACAGTTATGGATGAAAGATCATTATCCTTATATCCATTCAGAAAAACTGTTGTAAATAAAAACAGTTACGGATGAAAAAGCATTACCCTTGTATTCATTTGAAAACTGTTATGAATAAAAACAGTCATGGGTAAAAATTCATACCCTTAATTTAAAACTGTTGTAAGCAAAAACAGTTATCTCCTTATACTAATTTGACAAAACTGTTGCAAAAGAAAAACAATTATAAGTGCAAGGTTATATCGAACCTGTTTAAAAAAAAACAGTTGCAAAAAGAGTTATAGACGATACATAAACACATGTGAAATGTTATGAAAGTTCAAATGCAAAAACTTTCTTCAAAACATTATTAAAGAAAACAAATGTGAAAATTCCTATCTCTCTTTGTATATTTACACCATTATAAAGTTGAGACGTCTTCTTCATTAAGTGTCAATAAAAAAAGGGCCCTCTTTTATAAAAACGTGCCTGTTACGAAAAGGTGCGAACAATCTAAACATTTTTAATGCAAAGTCAAAAATTCAGTGGTAAGCCAAAAACCTCAAAAAGAAAGTATGCAAAAACTTGAGAGTGAAACAAAAACTCGAAGAAAGTTAAAGACTTGCTAACATTGATACTAATATATTATGGAAAAATAAACTAAGTGTTAACTTAGTCTATGCCGAGTTAATTTTTACATTTGATTGCCCCTAAGTTGTTAGTTGGGGACTTACAAAGGATCCAATTTTACCTCCAATTGGACTGGGGGTAACCACCACTTGATACAAATAAAAAAGAAAAGAAAAGAAGAACCAAGTTCTTTAAACATTTTTAGATGGGGGGTTGTCTTCACTGCAGAAGGAGCAACTTGAGATGGGGAGACATGAGCAGCAGGGACCTCAACCTCAGGTGAAGAATGGGCTTGACTTTCCTGAGACCTTTCAATCGTCTCTTTGGCTTTGGTAATTTCGGCTTCCAAGTCAAAACCTTCTTGGCCCATTTCCGTCAATGTGTCGAGGCGGGCGTTCAGATAAGACCAGCTAACATCAACAACTGCTTTGTCTTCAAAAGCTTCATAATCTCTCTCCCATTGTTCAGTTTCAGCTCTTAACTCATCTCTTTTAGCCACGACAACATCATGAGAGACCTTTAAAGGAGCAAGAGACCTTTCCAGAAACTGGACCTTCTCCAAAGAGTTACGGAGGTCTTCTTGAGATTGAGTAAGTGATTGAACGAGTTCACCAGATTACTCCTCCTTCTGGTCCAACAAGGCTTTCAGGCTCCTAATCTCCTCAGAGTCACGGGAAAGCTGCTCTGCAAAGGAAGACTCTAAGACAGTCTTATCCTTGCCTACCTGGTTTGAAGACGCCTTCTCAACGGCCAGTTCTGCTGCAACAACTCTAACACGCTGCTCCAAGGTACATTTTTCTTCTTCCATTGCCTCCATATCTAGATGCAAACTCTTGTACTGCCCCTTCCATTTGGTAGCCTTGGTTTGGAAATCCTTTGCTGCCTACTCCATTTGAACGACCCTCTTCATCAACTCTGTGACTACAAGATTGATCTACATAAAAGAAAAATAAATTAGATATGGTAAGAGCATATGTAAGTACGTATGAAAAGCAAATTTTACCTTTAAAGACGAGTGCACAATCTCGTTCATCCAAGTCAGGGTACTGTGGCTTTCCAGCTTAGACCTTTCAGTCGGGCCTATTGTATTGGTAAAAAAGAGCTTCACATGTATGATACTTCTTGATGATTCAGCCAGTTACGTGGAACAAGGAAAACATGAAAGCTGGACATGATCCTATAAGGAGGTGCGATGCCAAGAGGCACGACACTATATACCTACGAATTAATCAACTACGGAAGACTCAACTTGATTGAGTCAAAGAAGAGACACGGTCAGAATGAATTCGGACAGAGCTGCGGGCAGATTCAAAGGTCTTCAATTAATGATCCGCACGTTACACAACCTTCACGCAACAGTTACGGTTATTCACTGTAACGTTACATTAATGTAATAATTAGTCATTAATGTGTTATCATTGCAAGAGGTAGACGTTATACTGCAGAATTACCTATATAAGGGAATAGAAGTTAACTTGTAAGGGGCATCTGGACTACGAATACCATACTCTTTATTTTTCTGTGCATCATACTATTGTCTATTTACTTACTCCTTTTTATTTATCATTATTTCCTTGATTATCAGTAACCCGTGTTCATTCCTAAAAATAAGCTTTAGTCAAGGGATCTAATTTTTTGGTTAAACAAATTAGTTCCGTTACCGAAAATCTGATAATCTTTGTTTGCTTTTCAAAGCGATATCCTTTGAACTATGTCGAACCCCAAAGGCAATAACCAACAGGGAAATGGGACTCCATCACCTCTTCCATCCCCAAGAGGTTCAAGGGAACAACCCCAAGAGAGATCAAACAACAACAACAATAACAACAACGATAATGATCAAACAGTAGAACAAGATCAAGTAAAGCAAATGATTGCAGAGTATGTGAGCCAAGCTTTGCAAGAATTTGCAAGGGGATTACCAGCGACATCACCTGCATCACTGACACCACCTCCTAATAACACAGTCACCGTGGAAGATCCTCAGTCTGGGTTGATAAACTCAGCAAGGGATGACACTCCTAACGAATCTCTCAAAACGAGACCAGGTATGACTAATAACCCTAAATTACAAAATTTACTACTAACCCTGCAGAAACAGGTGAAGGAACAAAATGATCGAATCGAGAAAATTCCCGGAGTACCACCTGTTATCAAAGGCATTGATGTTGATAGATATTCTCAACAACCTTGGAAACTGAGCGCAACACCTTTGCCTATACCCAAGAAGTTCAGAATGCCTGATGTCCCTAAGTATGACGGAACAACTGACCCATGTGACCATGTGAATACTTTTACCACTGGAGTAAAAGGCAACGATCTGACAAAACAAGAAATTGAGTCGGTCCTAGTAAAAAAATTTGGAGAAACACTTACCAAAGGAGCCCTAAACTGGTATTCTCTTCTCCCTGAAAACTCTATAGATTCATTTGGTGAACTTGCAGATTCTTTCATAAAAGCACACTTCGGTGCACAAAAGGTCGAGAAAAGAATGAAAGACATATTTAAAATAAATGAAGGAGACACGGAACTACTACGTGAATTTGTAGACAGATTCCAACGAGAAAGAATGCAACTACCAAGGGTGCCCAATAACTGGGCAACCATGGCATTCGCGAGCAATCTAAATGACAAAAGCTCAAAAGCCACGAGAAGACTCAAGGAAAGATTGAGAGTGTTCCCAACTACAACGTGGAATTATGTTTATAACATGTACAATACTAAACTTCGACTAGAGGAAGATATCATTGCTCGTTCAAGGGATGAAGATCATACCAGATCTAGACGTTCCGAATCAGATAAGAAATCAGGTAACAACAGGTACGATCCTTACATGGGACCCTCGGGACGAGATACTCGTCCCAGGTTCGAAAACGTTAGGTCAGAATATAGACCATCAAGCAGAGATACGAGCTCGTCCTCATCTAGATCCAGAAAGGGTCAAGATGAACGACGCAGAGGTAATACACGAATTGGGGATCACACTTTCAATGTAAGTACCCCTGAACTAGTTTCAATATTAAGAAACATGGGAGATAAGGTTTGATGGCCTACAGAAATGAGGTCAAATCCAAATAAAAGGAATCCAGATTTCTGGTGCGAATTTCATAATGATCATGGACACAAAACTGCGGATTACAGGTTTTTACAAGGTGAAATAGAACAATTATTGAAACAAGGCTATTTAATAGAATTGTTTAGTGATAAAGGAAAACAGGCATACATGAAGAACATGCAGGAACCCCCGAAGCATCCATCTCCAAAAAGAACCGTCAACGTGATACATGGAGGAGAGGAAGTAAACGGAATAGTTTGCAATGTAGACTCGATAATCACAATTACACACGGAAAGCGGGTTCGAGAAAATCCAGACGCAGATGATATAACCTTTGATGATGCAGATTTCGGCGGACTAATTCTCCCCCACAACGATGCTCTGGTAATATCTTTACTCATTCCTGACACTAACATTAAAAGAGTGTTGATTGATCCAGGTAGTTCAGTTAACATCATCTTGCTAAGAGTCATGGAAGAAATGCTCCTGGGAAATCAGGTGATCCCAAAGGCACGAGCCATATCAGGGTTTGACAACTCCACAATGATAACCAAAGGAGAAATCGAACTTAGCACTTATGCCGATGGAGTAATTAAAAACACCAAATTCCAAGTCGTTGATACTGACATGGCTTATAACGTAATCATGGGAAGGCTCTGGATCCACGGCATGAAAGCAGTACCGTCCACCTTACATCAGGTAATTAAATTCCCTTCAGAATGGGGAGTCAGACAGATTAGAGGTGATCAACAGACCTCTAGAAATATAAATTCTGTGGTGCATTATAACAAAAAAGTAGAAACGGAAGAACCGAAGGATAGGGAAATCGCCCAAACAGATGTTACCGGCCAAACAGGTACGGAAAAAGTTACTGACCGAACAGGTACAAAAGAAATAAGTGTTCAAACAGATACGGAAGGAGATACCCACGAGAAGGTGAATCAAGTCACCACGGAAGATGCATTAAATCATACGGACGTAGACTCCAGACCGGACGTCATCCAAGAACCGGAGGAAGACGAGCACATCAAAACAACTACGGAAGATCTCGAAGCTGTTCCATTGTTTGAACAAAAACCTGAACAAAAAGTGTATATAGGCACGAGGCTGAGCCCCAATCGAAGAGGTAAGTTAATTGATTATTTAAAGGCTAACGCAGATTGCTTTGCGTGGTCCCACTCAAATATGACAGGTATCCCACCAAAAGTGATGACTCATAAACTAAATGAAGATCCATCCTTCGTACCTGTTAAGCAAAAGAAAAGAAAGCAATGACCATTCAAGAACCAAGTAATTGACGAAGAAGTACAGAAACTCTTGAAAAATGGTTCGATACGAGAGATAACGTACACTAACTGGTTAGCTAACACTGTGGTAGTACCTAAAAAGAATGGCAAATTGAGAGTATGCGTAGATTATACTGACTTAAATAAAGCATGCCCCAAAGATTCATTCCCATTACCATATATAGATCAAATGATTGATGCCACCGCAGGACATGAATTGTTAAGATTTCTAGATGCGCATTCTAGTTATAATCAGATTAAAATGGATCCCTCAGATGAGGAAAAAACCTCCTTTATTACGAACAGGGGGACTTATTGTTATAAAGTCATGTCTTTTGGCTTAAAAGACGCTGGAGCCACCTATCAAAGGCTAGTGACCAAGATGTTCCAGGAACATCTTGGAAAAACGATGGAAGTTTACATCGATGACATGTTGGTAAAATCAACACGGGCGGAAGACCATTTCCAGCACCTCTCTATTACCTTTGAAATTTTACGCAGGTATAATATGAAGCTGAATCCAGAAAAAATGCTCTTTTGGCGTAGAATCAGGTAAATTTTTGGGTTTCCTTGTATCAAACAGGGGAATAGAGGTAAATCCAGCTCAAATTAAAGCTATAGAGGAAATACCTGATATACTAACAAATAAAAAAGAAGTTCAAAGACTAACGGGAAGAATTGTAGCTTTGGGAAGATTTATTTCAAGATCTTCTGAGAAAAGTTTTAAATTCTTTTCAGTCCTCAAAAAGCAAGATCAATTCGAATGGACTGAAGAATGTCAACAGGCTCTCAAAGATCTGAAAGCTTATCTATCAAAACCCCCGCTGCTATCAAAGCCAAAGGAAGGGGAGAGGTTGTACATCTATCTTTCTGTCGCAGAAATTGCTATAAGTGCAATATTGGTAAGGGAAGATAAAGGTAAACAATCTCCTATTTATTATGTAAGCAAAACATTACTAGATGCTGAAACCAGATACCCATATCTAGAAAAGTTAACCTTAGCTTTAATAATGGCATCTAGAAAATTACGACCATATTTTCAATGTCATCCAATCACTGTTGTGACTTCATATCCATTAAGGAATATATTGCATAAACAAGAATTCTCTGGAATATTGGCCAAATGGGCCATAGAGTTAAGCGAGCATGATATAATATATCAGCCTAGGACTACAATAAAGTCGCAAATTTTAGTTGATTTTGTCGTTGACTTTAGTCATAGCATTGTCCCTAAAGTGGAAAAAGAGTTACGACTCTTTAACGATGCTAATCCAGGTCTATGGACCCTATTTACCGACAGTTCTTCCAATATAAAAGGTGCCGGTTTAGGCATAGTTTTAATATCACCCACATGTGAAAAGACACGACAAGCTATCAAATTTTATCCTATAACTAACAATGAAGCAGAGTACGAAGCTGTTATTGCAAGACTAGAACTGGCACGAGAACTCTCAATCGAGCAAATCACAATAAAAAGTGACTCCCAGCTGGTGGTAAATCAAATGCAGGGGACTTACATCGCTCGAGAGACTCAAATGCAACAATATCTAGAAAAGGCACGAGAACTCGTGAGACAATTCAGAACGTGGAAGGTAATACAAATATTTAGAGAGGAAAATGCAGAAGCAAATGCATTAGCTAACCTCGCAGCAGTCACGGAAATAACAAACAAAGATAATGCAATTGTCGTTCATCTATTCCATTCAACGATCGACCAAGACAGAAATGAGGTAACTTTTAACAATTTAACCTGGGATTGGAGAAACGAAATCTTAATTTTTTTTGCAGAATGGCATTGTACCTGAAGATAAAAAAGCAGCTCAAGCACTTCACCGCAAAGCTGCACGGTACTGCCTCATTCGCAACTCATTATATCGCAAGATGTTCGGAGGTCCCTTAGCAAAGTGCCTCGAAAGAGGTCCACGAAAGACACTGTGGAAATCACGCAGGGGCGAGATCCTTGGTAAAAACCCTAATCAAAGCTGGGTACTATTGGCCTAAGATGGAAGAAGAAGCTGAGAATTTCGTATCCAAATGCGACAGATGTCAAAGGTTTGACAATAACATGCATCGACCCGCGAAACTATTGCATCCAGTAATATCCCCATGGCCCTTCATGAAGTGGGGTATGGACATAGTGGGACCTCTTCCCACAGCTAAAAGACAGGTACGGTTTTTACTCGTACTAACCGACTATTTTACAAAATGGGTAGAGGCAGAAGCTTTCAAACAGGTGCGAGAAAAGGAAGTTAAAAGCTTCTTTTGGCGAAACATAATATGCCGCTTTGGAATACCGAAGGAGATTGTGTGTGATAATGGCCCACAATTCATAGGCTCGCAAATCACGGAATTCTTCGAAAGCTGGCAAATCAAACAGATTACTTCAACACCATATCACCCCGTGGCTAATGGTCAAGGTGAGTCAACGAATAAAATCATCATCAACAATCTAAAAAAGCGTAGGGAAAAAGCCAAAGGAAATTGGCCTGATGAGTTACCAGCGGTATTATGGGCATACAGAACAACTTCAAAAATAGCCACGGGAGAAACTCCGTTCGCACTTGTCTATGGATCAAAATCTTTAATACCTGTGGAGATTGGCGAACCAAGCATAAGGTTTACAACAACCGCAGAGGATGAAAACAACGACGAGTTGAGAAAAAAGAGAAGCCGCATTAATACGGATGGCAGCTCAGAAACAAATCATAGAGCGTTATTACAACCAAAAAGCTCGCCTCAGATACTTCAAGATTGGGGACTTTGTTCTTAATAAAGTCTTTCAGTCAACAAAGGAAGCAGGTGCAGGAAAGCTAAGTCCAAATTGGGAAGGACCCTACAAAGTCTGAGGCATAGCTGGGAAGGGTGCTTACGAGCTAGAAGCTATGGACAGAAGAATACTACCAACAAGCTGGAATGCCATCCATTTGAAGAAGTACTACTTCTAAGGATGGCATTCTTTTCCTTAGAAGTAGTACTTCTTCAAATCCGTCAGGTATTACACGTTCGATTTTGTTTTGAACATTTACAATTTTACTAACCTTTTTAGATGATAGGCATAAAGCTAACCCATCACCAGATGATGATATTAGACCTACAAAGACGCGAGGAAGTAATTGAATTCCCGATCTAGGGTTACACTTTCTGATGGACGTTTTAAAGGGTTAAGCAGTCATCATCTAAAAACTATATACCTTCGAGTCCCGAATGTTTTTCCTTTTCAGGAAAAGGACCACAAGGAAGGAATAGTCAAGTGCTCTAGATTTCATTCTTCAAAGCTCAAACACTTGGGGGACTATACAGTATGGAAGGCTAAGATGAAGCAAACAAGACTATAAAAAAGTCAAAGCTCGAGCCTAAAGATCCATCTACCCAACAAGTCAAGTGGTACGAGCAAAATCAAAAGATCCAAAGACTCAAACACAAAGCCTGATCCAGAAAACCTTCGAACATGTTCAGGTTAAAAGGCAAAATATTAGCTACAAGGAAGAAATGCTCATCTCTGTAGTTACTCAAAAGAAAAACTGTTGTAACCAAAAACAATTGTGGATAAAAGATCATCATCATTGTACTCATTCAAAAATTGTTTTAACTAAAACAGTTACGAAATCTTTGTACTCATATAGAAAATTGTTATCTAATAAAACAGTTACGGATGTAAGAGCATTTCCCTCATGCTTATTGAAAACTGTTGTCAACAAAAATAGTTACGGGTGAAAACCCCAACTTGAATAAAAACTATTACGAACGAAAATTAGTTGCTCTCTTGTATTAACTCGAAAAAACTGTTACATATGAAAAACAGTTGTGAAATACAAGTGTATATCAAATCTGTTAAAAGAAAACAGTTGCAACATGAGTTTTAGACGATAATCAAACACATGTAAAATTTTGTGAAAGTTCAAACAAAAAACTTTCCTCAGAAACATTATTAAACATGTGAAAAATTCCTATCACTCTATTGCATTATTACACCATTATGAAGTTGAGACGTCTTCTTCATTAAGTGTCGATAAAAAAGGGCCCTATTTCATAAATTATGCCTACTACAAAAAGGCACACATTTTAAATTATACCGTGCCTATTACGAAAAGGTGCGAGTAATCTACAGCATTCTATATGCAAAACTCAGAGGTAAGACTAAAACCTCAAAAAATAAACCATGCAAAAGACTCGAATAGTAGAACAAAAACTCAATAACAAAAGTCATATTTTGCATTGATATGTTAAAACGACTAAGTAGAAACTAAGTATTAAACTTATGCTTAGCCGTATATATTGTATGTACATTAAGGTGCCCCTAAGTTGTCAGTTGGGGGCTTTAAAAGATCCAAACTTACCCCCGATGGAGCTGGGGGTAACCACCAATCAACTAAAAAAAGAAGAAGAGGAGGAACCAACATATTAATTGTCTTGAGGGGGGGGGGTTGATTTCTTCACTAACAGAAGGAGCAGGAGCAGCTTGGGACGAGGGGACTTGAGCAGCCGGAGTCTCACCTTCAGGTGAAGAAAGATTCTGACCTTGTTGAGCCTTCTCCATGGCTTCCTTGGTTTTAGCAATTTCAGCGTTAAGGTCAAAATCTTCCCGACTCATTCCCGTCAATGTGTCGAGGCAAGAATTCATGTACGCCCAACTAACATCGACAACTGCCGCCTCCTCAAGAGATTCGTAATCATTCTCCCATATCATGATATCATCTCTTAGCCCATCCCTCTCAACCTCAACAGTATCTTTGGCGGCTCTTAAAGGTGCTACAGACCTCTCCAGGGACTGAATTTTGTCTAAGGCATTGCAAAGATCCTCCTGTGTCTGGGTTAGAGACTGCACAAGCTCGCCTGAGTATTCCTCTTTCTACTCTAGCAAGGCTTTTAAACTCCTAGCTTCTTCTGAGGCACAGGACAACTGCTCAGCAAATGAAGACTCAAGGATGCTCTTGTCTTTGTCCGCTTGATTAGAAGAAGACTTCTCCACTGCCAACTCCGCTGCCATGATTCTCATCTGCCGATCCAAGGTACTCTTTTCTTCTTCTAAGGCTTCTATGTCGAGCCTTAAGCTGTCATATTGCCCCTTCCAATTATCTGCTTCAGCCCGCCACTCTTTTATTTCCTGCTCCGTATTTGAAACCCTCTTCATGAGCTCCATGCCTATAAGATTGATCTACAAAAAGGAAATCAATTAGATACGATAAATTTCATGTACAAGAATAAAATGAGAGAGAAAGCACTTTACCTTCAAAGAGGTATGCATGACTTCGTTAGCCCAAGTAAGGGAGTTGTGGCTATCTATCTTGGTCCTTTCAGTCGGGCCTATCAGCGGTTTGATCCACACGTTGGGTTGGCCAGATTTCTTAAAGAGACTCCCCTCAGCCGGAACTTCTATTAAAACCTACCGCATCTCCCTGCTGGAAGACCCTACTTCTTTAATAGAAGGCACAAAAACAGGTAGAGATGTAGAAGCCACGGGCACAGAAGTCTGAGGAGCTGGAGCTGGAAAAGCCATGGGCAAAGAAGCAACGGGAGCAGTAATAGCCAAAGGAGTGGAGGAAATGATAGGAGCGGAGAAGGAATCTCTCTGAAAGAAGGAGGAAAAGCAGCCAAGGGAACGTCATTAACAATAGGGTCAAAGCCTTCACAGAACAAATGATCCACAGAGTCATGCACAGGAGAGGGAGAAGCATCTTCAGAAGTAGAGGGTCTGACTTCAGGTACGGAAGGCACATCCACGGGTGTAGACTCATCGTCTGAAATCACCCTCCTTCTCCGTGACCTATGCACCAAAGTGCCCTCCTATTCTTCTAAGGTTCTAGACCCACCAACCTTCCTCTTCAAAGAAGAAGAACCAGCAATAATTTCCTGGGCTTGAGCCAGGGACATTTTCGGAATGGACGCAGCAGACACCCCACGAGCGGGAAACCCTGTCAAAGGAAAAAAGGTTAAATAACGAAGAAAAAGAGGCTCGAGTAAAGAAAGAAGTGGAAACAAAAGCTTCACTTACCGTGAGTCTTCACTTTCCAACCGTACTTCCCGGAGAAGTATTTCCAAGACCTTTCCTCCAGTAAGGCAATCGACAACAACGTTTCTACCCAATCACGGATAGCGGAGACATTCTCAACAGTACCCATGATTGCTAAAAGAAGAGGAAACAACTACGGTGTTAATCAAACACTTAAAGAAAAAAGAAGAAAAATAACAAATGTGCGCTAAAATGTACTCACGTGCACGATTCCACTTCTCGGGGAAGGGAAGATTTTCTTCACCCACTAAACCAGCAATGGGCGCAACAACGTACCGAAGGTACCAACCTCTATCCTTGTCGTCATCAGGGGTTACCGGCACTCTTTTACTCCTGGCAGCCAGAGTAAAAATCCCTTGATGAAATAAGGTAGGAGAATTAAGATGAATGAGATGGTTAAAGGTGAAAGGAACCGAGGCTAAAGTAGTTAAACATCTGAGACATGCAACAACCCGCCACACAAGAGGGCCAACTTGTCCTAAGCAAATTTTGAAGAAACGACAGAATTCAATAATGTCTGGATCAATAGGAGGTTTAAACCCTAAAGTAAAAGGGTAGGTATAAATGAAAGAATATCTCGTCTTGTAAGACGTTATTCTTTGGTTCTCATTCAGAACGAGGATAGGAAAATCAGACTTCCAAGAACATTCCCTGCGGACAAGGGGAACTAAACCTTCGGTAATAAGGGTAGGGTACCTATCAGCACTATCAAGGGATAACGACTGATCAACAAGGACGTGACTATCCCTAGAGAAGGTAAACTCAGCAGGAATGATTTCATCCACCCGTGGTTCATGATGTTCTCTACCCCTAGATGAAGATCTGGAAGCCCTAGCTCTTGGAGAAACTAAAGACCTAATAGAAGGAGGGGAAGTAATCTGGGAAGAAGAAGAGCCTCTTAAAGGAGTAGAGCTTAAACTCCTCAATCTACCACCTCTCCGGATCTGCGTTGGAGCAGAAGAAGGGGTCAAGTCATCCACATTTATCACTCCTTTAGGTTGGTTTGATGAAGACATATTTACGAAGACAAGGGAAAAATTCTTTACAAATAAAGAAGACAAGTTAGAAGTTTTTCGTGAAAGTAAAGAAAGGAAAAAAGGGTATTTATACTTGAAGACAACCGTCAAACATGGGAAAAAACAATGATGAGAAAGTCATAATTGAAGGTGTCACTTCGTGACTGATGCAGCCGCAAAAAGCCCTAAAAGGCGCCGATTGACAGCAAAACCAATCCGAAGGGGACACGTGGCTTGAGCATTAAATGGAAGTGACAAACAACGTCTACACTCAGATAAAGATACAATGTTTCGAGGTGAAGCGGCGGCAAAATATTCCCACCATAAATGCATATCCACTTACCAAATATTAATCGATAAATAAATGGTAAGTGGGGGGACAATTTGTATTGGTAAAAAAGAGCTTCACATGTGTGATAATTCTTGATGATTCATCCAGTTACGTGGAACAAGGAAAACATGACAGCTTCCTTATAGGATCATGTCCAGCTGTCATGTTTTCCTTGTTCCACGTAACTGGATGAATCAACTTGATTGAGGTGCAAGGCCAAGAGGCACGACACTATATACCTACGAAGTAATCAGCTACAGAAGAATCAACTTGATTGAGTCAAAGAAGAGACACGGTCAGAATGAATCTGGACAGAGCTTCGGGCAGATTCAAAGGTCTTCAATTAATGATCCGCACGTTACACAACCTTCACGCAACAGTTACGGTTATTCACTGTAATGTTATATTAATGTAATAATTAGTCATTAATGTGTTATCATTGCAAGAGGTAGACGTTATACTGAAGAATTACCTATATAAGGGAATAGAAGTTAACTTGTAAGGGGCATATGGACTACGAATACCATACTCTTTATCTTTATGTGCATCATACTATTGTCTATTTACTTTATCCTTTTTATTTATCATTATTTCCTTGATATCAGTAACCCGTGTTCATTCGTAAAAATAAGCTTTAGTCAAGGGATCTAATTATTTGGTTAAACACCTGTCAATGGCTTTAACCATACATCAGTCTGGCCCGACTTTTTCAAGAGGCTTCCCGCTGCTGGAACCTCCACTACAACCTGCCTCATCTCTCCCCTGCTGGAAGACCCTACTTCTACAGAAGAAGGCACGGAAGCGGGGGCAGAAAAAGAAGCCACATGCGAAGAAGTTTGGGAAACAGAAACAACCACGAGAACCGAAACAACAGCGGGAGCAGGAATAGCCATGGGAGTAGAAGCGATAACGGGAGCAATTGAAGGAAACTCTTTAGGGGCAGGAGGAGAGAAAATAACAAGAGGGGCTTAATCAGAAACGAAATCAAAACCTTCACGGAAAAGAAGATCAACAAATTCACGAATAGGAGAGGGAGTCGCATACTTAGGGGCAGAAAGTTCAGATTCAGGCACGGGAGGGTCAACAACAGGTGCAGGCTCATCATCAGAGACCACCTTCCTCCTACGTGACCTGTGGACTAGCGAACTCTCATCTTCCTCCTCCTCTAAGGTCCTGGAACCACTTGATTTTCTTTTTGATGAGGAGAAACCGACAATGATCTCCTGGGCCTTCGCCAGGGACAACCTAGAAGCGGACACAGCCGCAACACAAATGCCACGAGCAGCAAACCCTATCAAACGAAAGGGGTCAGGTAAAACCTAAAATAAGAAAGAAGTAAAGGCAAAAACTTTGCTCACCATGGGTCTTAACCCTCCAGCCAAACCTCCCAGAGAGGTACTTCCATGAATGTTCTTCTAACAGAGCAATCAACAAGATTTTTTCTACCCAATCTCGGAAACTGGAGACATTCTCAACGGTTCCCATGATTGCTGCAAAACAAAAAACACAGTTACGGTACTGATAAAGTATCAAATGCAAAAAAGAGGAAGGTGAGCAAAATTGTACTCACGTGCAAAGTTCCACTTCTCAGGAAAGGAAAGATTTTCTTCACCTACTAAACCTGCAGTAGGGACAACAACATATCGAAGGTACCACCCTCGGCCTTTATCATCATCAGTAGTAACTACCACCCTTTTACTTCTCGCCGTAAGAGTAAACACTCCTTGGCAGAACAACATCGGAGAATAGAAGTGAATAAGATGATGAAAAGTGAAAGGTACGGAAGCTAAGTTTGCTAAATACCAAAGACACGCGACGACTCGCCAAACAAGAGGACTGACTTGTCCTAGAATATTTTTGAAAAATTGGCAGAACTCGATAATAACAGGGTCGATAAGAGGCTTGAATCCTAATGTAAAGGGTAAGTATAAACATAAGAATACCCGCTCTTGTAAGAGGTTATTCTCTGGTTATTGCCGGGAACAATAACAGGGAAATCAGGCTTCCAAGAACAATCCCTGCGTACAAGAGGCACCAAGCCCTCCGTTATCTGAGTAGGATAAAGTTCGGCACTATCATGCGAAGATGTTGAAGAAAGCTGTTCGCTTATGGACTTACTATCCTTGGCAAAAGAAAACTCCGCAGGGATAATTTCGTCGACCCTCGGCTCGCGAAGCGGTTCATTATGTCCTCTACCTTTTGACAAAGATCTCGAAGCCCTAGCCCCTGAAGAAGATAAAGAAACAGAAGACCTAGAAGAAGATGGGGGAGTAACGTGAGAAGAAGAAGCACCCCTGGAAGGGGTAGAACCTAAGATCCTAAGTCTTACGCCTCTCCTACTCCGAGTTGGAGCAGAAGAGGGAGTCAATTCCTCGACATTAATGATTTTCTTTGATTGCTGGTTTGAAGAAGACATATGTACGAAGAATGAAGAATTTACAAATGAAGAAAGAAGGTTGGAAGTTTTTCGTGAAAGTAAAGAAAGGAAAAGGGGTATTTATACTCAAAGGCAACTGTCAAAAAATGGAAAAAACAGTGATGTGAAAGTCATAATTGAAGTTGTCACTTCGTGACTGATGCAGCTGCAAAAAGCCCTAAAAGGCGCTGAGTAATTGCAGAACCAACCCGGGAACACCATGTGGCACGGGCATTAAATAGAAGTGACAAGCGACGCCTACGTTCAGAGACGGATTCAATGTTATGAGTGAAGCGGCGGCAAAATATTCCCGCCATAATTAAGTATCCACTTACCAAATATTAATCGATAAATAAATGGTAAGTGGGGAGACTATCTGTATTGGTAATAAAGAGCTTCACACGTGTAATAATCGAGATGATTCAGCAATCTATGTGGAACAATGAGAACATGACAACTGGACGAGACTTTATGAAGAGGTACGAAATAAAGAGGCATGGAACAACATATTCATGGAGCAACTAGATACAGGAATCCCAACCTAATCAAGAAGATGAAAAGACACGGTCACGATGAATCAGGGCAAGATACAAGGTAGATTCAGAGATCTTCCATTAATGAGCCAAAACGTTACATAACCTTCACGCAACAATTACGGTTAATCATTGTAACGTTACATTAATGCCATTATAAGTCATTAATGCTCAATCACTGAAAAGGGTAGACAATATATTAAGAAATTCCCTATATAAGGGAATAAAATATAACTTGTAAAGACACGTTCGAACCGCTCTTGCAATATACTTAATTTTTATGCATCTTATTGCTTTCCATTTACAAGTTAATTTTGCAATTATTAGTATATCATTTGGTTATCAGAAACTCGAGTTCTTCCTAAATTAGCTTTGGCAGAGAATCTAATTCTTTGGTTAAACAAAAATAGAAAGAAATATTCAAGAAGAATATTTTCCCCGATTTTAATTAAAAATAGGAACTAGAGTAATTTCCAACACTACAATTTATTCGAAACTAGATAAGAAGCCAATATAATGGCTAAAAGAAGAATACTAAGAGAAACTAAAGAAGGGAGAGAGAGGAAACAACTTTATGCTTAAAACTTGATTTCGATCAACTTTCTTTTTTCGCTCCCCCCTTTCATTTCACGATTGATGCCTCTTTTTATAGCCAAGCCATGACAAACTTCTCAATACACTCTTGGATATGAACTTGTCATGGCTGGTTGTGGCCTTGTTATGCTTGGTTATGAGCTTCTGTTGTAGGTTAGTTATGGATTGGTTATAGTTTGTTGTATCTGGTTGTGAGTCGGTTGTCCTTTGTCATGGAAGATCACGTCTTTATTTAGCACCATATTTTACTCTGCTTTAGCTTGTCCGTTTTTCTAATTTTTCCTCTGTAATCTTCTCGTTCTAGGACCAATACTTCTTTAACCTTTCCTGCATAATTTAGACAAAAGAATGGAAGAAATATGATAGTTTTTTCTGTGTGTTTTTCAAAGGAATTATATGTTTAAAAATCAAGTAAAATGCACTTATCAGTTTGCGTCTCAACAACTGAAGAAAAATTTGGTAGTGTACCAGCAGTTACCTGGGACGATGTCCATAACAAGTATCACTCAAATATCAGAGTCGAGGACAACCAATTAAGGACCCCCTTGTGGTCGGTCTATCCCTGTAGAGAGAATGACAAGTCTAAAAGAGTAGTGGATCATGAGTCGAGGCCACCCCAAGACCTATACCATCCTTACCACTCAGATAGAAGGGGAAACGGACACAATCGCTATTCGACCAGGAATAAAAGATGAAATAATCAGGGTCTAAGCAATCGAGGGTTGGTGAATAAAGACGATTTCGACATATACCTGGAATCAGAGATGCCCCGAGGCTATCAGAGTATAACTTCAACGTAAATGCAACGAGTATAATGTCGGTCTTCGGTCTCATCAAGGAGATCAATGGCCGAGGCCGCCCCAGTATGATCCAACACAAAGGGATCACAGTCTAATATGCAAATATCAAAGTACTCACATTCATAGAACCAATGATTGTCGACAGTTAAGGGAAGAAGTGGCTCATTTGTTCAATAATGGGCATCTTCGAGAATTCCTAAACAAGCGAGCCAAAAATCATTTCAAGAACAGGGAAACCAACAAGCAGGTCGAGCAGGAAGAACCCCGACATGTGATTAATAAGAATATCGGAGGAGTAGACGTTCCCCAATTACCATTGATAAAACCCACCAAAGTCTCCATCACAAGGGAAAAACGAATTCAAGATTATGTTCCGGAAGGATCCATCTCGTTTAGAGACGAGGATACTGAGGGAATCATCCAACCTCACAATGGTGCACTCTTAATATCTGTACTTATTAATAATTCTCGAGTTAAGCGCGTGTTAATTGATCCAGGTAGCTTGGCAAATATCATTCGATGGAGAGTCAAGAAACAACTAGGATTGTTGGATCAGATTGTACCAATAGTTTGGGTACTGAATGAGTTCAATATGGCATGCGAGAAAACAAAGGGTGAAATCACCCTACTAGTCAACACGGGCAGAACCACTCAACAAGCAAAATTCTATGTGATCGAGGGGGACATGAGGTACAACGCCTTGTTCGGGATACCGTGGGTTCATATCATGAGGGCGATACCATCGACCTTGCACCAAGTGTTGAAATTTCCAACTCCAGATGGAATCAAACAGTTTACAAGGAACAACCGACCGTAAAAAAGATGTTCGTCATTGAAGACGTGATCCAATTACCCCCGACCACGACATCAAAAGATAAGGGACTGATCAAAGAGAAAGGCACCAAATAACAATCATAGGTCTCGGCCTCGGCTGAGCCGGAAAAACGGGAGGAACATCAACAGATGGGAAAGATGACTTCGGGGTCCCAAGATCTTTTGTACCACCCGATGACGCCGATGCCACCAAGTCAGCAATACAGGAACTGGAACAAATCGTATTATTCGAGCATCTGTCGTATAGAAAGATATGAAAAGAATCCCACATGAGATAAAAAATCACAAATTGAGTTTTGATCCGAACTCCACTTGATTAAACAGAAGAGGAGGCCACAATCCAAGGTAAAACACAAATTCATCAAGGACGAGGTAACTAAACTTTTAAAGATAGGTTCCATTCGGGAAGTTAAATACCCATATTGGCTAGCTAACGTAGCCGTTGTACCTAAAAAGGTAAACGAACTTAGAATGTGTGTAGATTATAAGGATTTAAATAAGACATGCCCAAAGGACTCGTTTCCTTTGCCTAATCGACCGAATGATCGGTGCAATGGAAGAGCACGAGATGCCGAGCTTTCTCGACACCTATTCCGGGTACAACCAAATACGGATGGACCCGGATGACTAAGAGAAAACTTCTTTTATAACTAGGTTTGGCACTTATTGTTATAACGTGATGCCATTTGGGTTAAAAAATTCCGGTACCATATACCAATGCCTAGTTGTCCGAATGTTCAAGGAACAAATAGGGAAATTAATGGAGGTTTATATTGATGACAAGTTAGTTAAGTCCCTACGAGTAGAGGACCATTTGAGGCATTTGCAGGAAACCTTCGACATACTAAGGAAATACAATATGAAGTTGAATCCAAAAAAGTGCCTTCGGAGTCGGCTCGGGCAAGTTCCTCGGATTCATGGTATGTAACCGGGGAATAGAATCAACCCATATAAGATAAAGGCTATAGAAAATATCACCGTGGTTAAAAATGTCAAGGCAGTGCAAAGGATGACTGGGAGAATAGCCGCATTGGGCAAATTCATTTCAGGTCATTGGATAAAAGCCACCGATTGTTTTTGTTACCAAAGAAAAAAAGCAATTTTGCTTGGACCCCAGAGTGCCAGAAGGCTTTGGAGGAGCTAAAACAATACTTATTAATCCATCCCTTGTTGCATACCCCGAAGGCGAATGAGCAACTATACCTTTACTTGGAAGTGTCCGAAATAACGGTAAGTGGTGTCCTAGTTTTGGGAAGAAGAAGGTATGCAATTTCCTATATATTATGTTAGTAGAACTCTAGGTGATGCCGAAACAAGGTATCTACACCTAGAAAAATTGGCGCTTGCCTTGCTAAGCTCATCTAGGAAACTAAAACCATATTTTCAATGTCATCCTATATGTGTCTTGACCTCGTAGCCGTTAAGGAATGTTATGCATAAACCCGAACTCTCAGGCCGACTAGCGAAAATGGGTCGTAGAGATTAGCAGGTATGATATTGAGTATAAACCTCGAACAACTATAAAATCCTAGATATTGGCAGACTTCGTGGCTGATTTCACATCGACCATGATCCTCAAGGTCGATAAAGAATTATTACTCGCCTCAATGACTAGCTCAGGGGTATGGACCCTATTCACAGATGATGCGTCCAATGCAAAAGGGTTCGAGTTGGGTATCGTACTAAAACCCCCCACAGGTAACATAATAACGCAACCAGTTATAATTGTGAAATTGACTAACATTGAAGCCGAACATGAGGTTATGATTTTAGGTCTAGAATTGGCTAAAAGCTTGGGGGATGAGGTTATCGAAGCTAAGTGTGATTCCCTCCTCGTTGTAAACCAGGTCAACGGAACATTCGAAGGCAAATAAGACCGGATGCAGAGGTATTTAGATAAATTTCAAGTAGTGTTGCATCCATTAAAAGAATGGACGCTACAACATGTGCCTTGAGATCAGAACATTGAGGTCGATGCATTAGCTAATTTAGGATCGCCATCAGAACATTGAGGTCAATACATTAGCTAATTTAGGATCGCCAATGTACTCTGAGTAATTCAAATTCAGAATAGTGGTGCAATTGATGAGCATAGTAATAGAGGCCAGTCATGCCAAGGTAAACTCAAAAAGTTTGACTTGGGATTGGCGAAACAAATACATGGACTGCTTTCAAAAGGGGAAACTACCATTGGATCCTAAAGAGTCGAGGGATCTTCGAACTAAAGCTGTCAGGTTTTGCTTGGTTGATGGCCAACTGTATCGAAGATCATTTTCTGGACCATTAGCAAAGAGCTGGGACCCGGGGAAACTGATTACGTGATGAGGGAAGATCATGAGGGGAATTGCAAAAATCATTCGGGAGCGGAATCGTTGGTCCGAAAATTGATCAAGCCAGGTATTCTCAGAACAAAATGGAGAAGGTTGCAAAGGAATTCATTCAAAAGTGTGATAAATGTCAGAGACAAGCCCCGATGATCTACCAGTTGAGGGAGCTGCTTCACCCGGTCCTTTCCCCTTGGTCGTTCATGAAGTGGGGAATGGATATCGTAGGTCCTTTACCATTGGCAACCGGTAAGGTTCAGTATATGTTGATTATTACTGATTACTTCTCCAAGTGGGTTGAAGCATAGGTGTTTGAGAAAGTTAGAGAAAAGGAGGTTATCGACTTCATCTAGGACCATATAATCTGCCGGTTTGGGATACCAACCAAAATTATGTGTGACAATGGGATACAATTCATCGGCAACAAGGTCAATAAGTTCTTTGAAGATCACAAATCAAAAAGGTTTTATCGACCCCTTATCACCCTAGTGCTAAGGGTCAAGCAAAGTTTATGAATAAGACTATACTGCAGAATCTGAAGAAAAGATTGACCGACTCATAACAAAGGTGGGAAGAAATTCTGCCCGAGGTTCGATGGGCGTATCGAACAACCTCGAGGATAAGTACCAGTGAGGCACTATTTTCCCTAGTGTACGACACAGAGGCTTTGATTCCAGTTGAAGTGGGGGGCCAAGCTTGAGATTTCAATATACTACGGAAACATCAAGCGACAAGGGCATGGACACGATTCTAAATTTAGCGGACGAACGTCGAGAAACTTCTTTGGTCCGGTTAGCAGCTCAAAAGAAGTGGATGGGAAGATATTACAACCGAATGGTAAACCTTCGACACTTTCAATTCGGGGACTTAGTATTGAGAAAAGTCACACTGCATACTATGAACGCGAATGACCGGAAACTAGGCCTGAACTGGGAAGGATCATACAGAGTCACCAGCATAACCGAAAAAGGCTCGTACCATCTTGAATCCAAAAATGGCATACAACTACAAAACAACTATAATGTGGCACACTTAAAGCGGTACTACTACTGAGGTATGAATACCTAATTTTCTTTTAGGTTTAATGTCCTTCGAACAAACCCGTACAAGTACTCAATCGAAGTCAAGTCCAAGAATTAGGTCTGAAAGCACGTGTTGCTCTATTTTTTTCTTCGACCATTTTTTTCCTGAAATGGGTTTTATCTATGGAGTAGCCGTCGAGGATGAAATCTGTAAGAGGAGGTCTCGGGGTGACTACCGGAGGCACTGCCTCAGTGTCGGTGGCCGAGGAAGAAGTCGCCGATGCAGTGTTTTGAGGTACCAATTTTGAGGTCTTCACTATTTTTATTTGAGTATATGAATATTTGAAAACTTGATATGCATATTTAAAGATTGGTATGAAGATTTGAGGGTACGGTATGATGGTGAAGATGAAATATGAAGATTTGAAAATATGAAGAATAAGCTATGAAGATTTAAAGGATCGATGAGCATATGAAGATATGAAAAACTCGAGCGTAACTTAAGGAAGTTTGAAGTCAGAAAGTAAAAAAGTGAAAATAGGAAACCAGAACTTTTATAGGGAAAGAGTAATGATTGCAAGACGTTTCGAATTCGGTAACTACCGAGGGTGATGAACCGACGGCTGACGCGTGTCCAAAATAAGAGCGATATGACTAATGGGACGTTTCGGTTCGTCGGCTTTCTTATGATGTGCAAGAGAAGGGACCATGGTCAATTAGTCACTTCTCATTGCTCCTATAGTCTACTCTTTAGGGGTGGGCATAAAATCCGAAAAACCGAATTCCGAACCGAACCGAATTAATTCGGTATTTCGGGTTCGGTTATTTCGGTATTTCGGTATAATTCGGTATTAATTTTTCGGTATTTCGGTTCGGTTTTCGATATTACAATTTTAAAAATTCGGTATACCGAATATACCGAATATACCGAAATTTTAAGTATATATTTTTTTGGACCCTACCTATACTAACATACCTAGTGTCCAACCCAATGTAATTCCCATTTCCCGTCGCCCCAAGCCCAGCCCAATGTAATTCCTAGTTGGTACTTCTTGTGCTTGTTCTAGACTGCTGTGAATCACAGTGAATGTGATGTAGCGTTTATAGAGCTGTTTCTAAATGCAACAGATTTTACAGCTTTTGTAGCGTTTTAAGGCATTTTGGGTGTTAGTTCACTTTCTATTATGTTTTAGCTTTAGTAATTACTGCATCTTCTTAATTATTATCGTTTGTTCCTGCCAAAAGATATTTTCTACTCTATGTGCTCTTTTGGCGAAGGGTATAAAGAGGATATTTGCGTTGGTATTCATAAACCGAATACTTTACCGAAACCGTACCGAAACAAAATAATAAATACCGAACCGTACCGAACTAATTTGGTACAGTATTTGGTATACACAATTGATAAACCAAATACCGAAATACCGAACCGAAATTCTTAAATACCGAACCGAAATACCGAATGCCCACCCCTACTACTCTTCGAGATATGAGAGGTTTATCTGTGTACGGATAAAATCGGGGATGGATTAACCCCTGATTTCCCGTTGTGGAACGAGGAACGACTTTACTTGTTACTAGCTCGAGTGAGATTGAAGGTACCCATCAATCGGAACCCGGGACGGACGAACAATACAATGGGTCTCCGACATGGTCGAACCCGGAAAGAAACAAGATAGAGTGAGATGAAGAATCTAGGGTATAGAAAAGACGGTTAGACAAAACGGGGAGCCGACATATCCTCCATCAAGCGAATATTGCAGCGCGGATTACGCTCGATATTGGCTACAAATCACATTTTCATGGGAGAAAGGGAAAAAAAATTTCTTACCTTATTTAGACTTATATTAGGGTTCAAACTGCTATACTATATAAAGAGGAGAACCCTTTCATTTTTTGACACTAGTTTTGGTACACATATCAAGGCAATAAAATTCACTTTAGCCTTTAGCAATTGTTTAAGTGTTTTTCAGTTGTTCACTCGTTTAGTTGGATTCGATCTCTATCTCGAGGGCTTGATTGAAACCGACCATTAGCATTTCAGCCTACCGCAAGGCTTAATTACTTCGCCGCATTGGTTTGATCGTTTTATCTCATTTCATTTCAATTATTTACTGTTGTTTGATCATTTGTGTTAAATAAATCACATATTTTTTGAACCTCGTACAAATTTAATTGTTATCTGTTTAAGGGGTAAACAATATCAAATATTATATGGTATTTTTTTAATTATCGGTGTATATAAAATCCCGCTACGATATGCCAAAATATCTCATATACAGAATGTCAACAAATACACTACAGTTAGTGGCAGAGACAACTTCGACATCGGGAAAATTACATTGTTGTAGCAAGGTAATTTTTTTAATGTATATATATTATAGGTTGAATCCCCTTGACTTCTTTGAGCGTTTTTACTTTTTTATATTTTAGCATTCCTTAACAAAAACTCTAGCTCAAATACTAACTACACTACAGTATGTAGGATCTTCGGAGCTGTTCGCCAAACTAATTTTCTCTTCTTACACAGTTTGGTTTCTGACACTGTTATTTAATTAAATCCAATTGTATGTAACAACCTTATCTTTCGGAAACAACCTCTCTACTCCCTCGGGGTAGGGATAAGGTCTGCGTACACATTATCCTCCCCAGACCTCACTAGTAAAATTTCACTGGATCATCGTCGTTGTTGTTGTTGTATGTAACAACCTAATGTCATGTATCACGCATCCTGCTTATAGCAAGCAAAGCAAAATATAAATCACATACTAACTCATTTAATGCAGTGAACGTAACCTTTCTTCTCTAAGATGAAGGCCCACTTTTGTCTGCATGGAGATGATATGGAAACTGTATCTGTGTGTGAACACAAAAACCTAATGCACCTGGTTCCGAAATCAGAGCAGGATCTTTTGTCCTAAACGAAGTCTTTAATTATGAACCAACTCATAATAATATTATTGACGTCAATAATCTCCAGTCTTTTATCTGTAGGTGAAAATAATTATCTTAATTATGTCTGAATATCATTTCCCTCGATCAGGTTTTAAGATAAACCAGTAAGATTTTTGACTTTGAAAAAAAGTATAGTAATATCGTCAAAGTCTCTATATATATATTTACACACACACTAACTAACTTTATATTGGTGTAAGATTTTCTTCGATGACGTTCTAATAACCTAATTAAGTTATTTTTGATGGTTAATTTTACCATCTCCTATAGCAACATGTGACCTTAATTTCTTCCAAAAGAAAAAAAAGTTAAAAAGTGAACTTAGTAAAGTAGGTTAAAAATTACTACTTATGATGTCCAAATAGATAAACTACAGGAAGAGTATAATATCTCACTGTAAAAGATATAAAATGAAAGTAATGATATTAATAAAAGGAAGGGCAGTCAGATCCTTGCTGTTTTAGGTCTTAACTATTTAAAAATATACTCTAGTACTTGTTATTTGATAAGTGGGGATTTTGACTGCTTATTAACACATTTTTACTTTTGTCTTAGTCGGAAAGTATTGATTTGTGTTCCCGAAACTAATGAAATTGTGCAAATTGCAGGAATTGCGGAAGTTTGATCTCCCATGATGAAATCTGACTCAAAAAGGAGTATTCCGAAGCACAAGTCAATAAAGGGCACAGAAACCGCAAAAGAAATTGCGGACCGCAGAATTCCATCTGCTGTCCCAAGGTGAAGAATTCAGGCTTTTGACAAATCTGTGGACCGCACATGAATTGTGAGGCCGCAAAAAAGGGTCTGCACTGACAAATATTTTCAAGTTCAGAGAATGTGCAGAAGACCAAGTCCTGAAGCCTTGCAGAAGTGCGGACTGCACAAGAATTGTGCGGCCGCAGAAGTTGCCTCGCAGCCGCAGTCCAGAAATGTGCGGCTGCAGTGTCTTCCTTCCTGCCAACTAAAGAAATCTGTGAACTGCACGTGGAATTGTGCGGCCGTAGAACCTCCCGAGGGACATTTTTGTCAACGATTTTTGGCCCAGTATAAATAGAGGAGTTTCACAATTTTAGGTAAAGTTTGAATATTAAAAGTTGTTGTAGCCGTTTTTACTACTTTAGGAAGTTTTACATTATTTTAGTATTTAAACATTAGATCTCATCATTTTAATCTTTCATTATGAGTTTAATTATATTTTCTTCTTTATTTTCTTCAATTCCCATTATGAGTATCTAGATATTTACTAGGGTTGTAACCCAACCCTAGTGTGTAATGATTGATTATTTAGCTTAGTTCATGCTTCAATTTTAGAGTTAATGGTTGAAAACATTGATTCATTCCTATTTGACTTAGTCTCTACTTGAGAAAGACAGACGTAGTCTAGGATTACTTGGCTAACAAGAAAGTGAGTTATAAATTGAGAGATTGATTAGCCTAATTAAAGGGTTCAAACTAGAGATAGCAAGAACCCGACTTGAGCTCATATCAACTATTTTTCTTGATACCCATTTGGACTTGAGTAAGCCAAATTTGGAAAAATCACTCTTTGACCGAGAGGTATTGAGTGGGTAACATAGAGTTGAGAGTTATAATACACCCCAATCAATAAAACAAGTATTATTGTATTTAACCCTTTAGGCAAACACCTAGGTTATAGTCACATCCCTAGGCTTTTAAACTATTTGAAAAAACACCAAAAACATTCATCTCTAATCTATTTTCCTTAGCTTGCAATCATTAGAGTAATAATAGAAGTAGAAATCAAAACTCTATTGTGGAAGTGCAATTTTAGGTAGTCCATTCTCTTGCTTCAAATATATATTCCTATCACCCTTGATAACTCTCTGTGAATTCGAACCCGACTCATTGTTGAGTAATCTATATTGCATACAACCGTCATATCTCTTATAGAGGTGTGTTGTGGACGTCATCAATTTTTGGCGCCATTGCCGGAGAGTTAAAACGGTGTTAGCTATATATTTGAGTTTGTTTTTGGAATATCTTATTTTCCTTCCATGTTACTAACTTGTATGAGAAATTGTAGGTACAACCATGGCGAACAATGTGCTGGGAAATTTGCCTCTGGAGGATGTGGACGTCAAGGATGAGCAAGTTGAGGAGGTTCCTCTTGAACCTCAAGCCAATCGAAGAGGCCGAGTGCCTCATGACAATGTCCCCGCTCCAACCCCACCTCCACCACGAGAGGCCCCACACCGGATATTACCCAATGAAGGATATGCAAGTGCAATAGTCCCTCCCTTTATTAGGCGGGCAACTTCCAAATCACCAATGTGATGCTCACTTTTCTTGAGCAACGTGATTTCTTCACTGGCGCTCCAACTCAAGATGCGTACAAACATTTGAAGGGTTTTGTGGATACTTGTTGGGGGAGCAAACAAACAAATATCTTCGAGGATGCATCAAGGCTAATGTTTTTTCCCTTCTTTCTATGGGGGAAAGTTTTAGATTGGTTGGAGCGATTGCCGAATGATGAGAGCAAAACACACACTTAAATTCTGCTCACAAATCAAATATAGTATAGTATAATGTCGTCTCCACAAGGATTGGGTTTAAACAATATTCTTGTAGTTTCTAGCTTGGTTGCTACCCAAGATGATCAAAAATTGAGATTTATAAGATGTCTAACTAAAATTAACTAAGAATCTAAAGGTATTGACAAATGAAAATCGAAACAAGGAATAAACTAATAAGGTTATCAATGGGAGAAGATAGGGTTTTGATAGGATAGGTGCAAGATAATTGTTCGGGATCTAACTCTAGATAATTCACTTCTAATGTTCAAGTGAGTCTCTTGAATTCACTCTATTATTAGTTAAAACGTTTAACCAAAAAAATCCTCTCTCGATTAAGTCTCAACCTCACGAAAAGAATCAATTTAAGCACGCGAAGATATGCAAGAATGAGTAGTGGATTGGTCTTTAGGGAAACCTCTTTCGATTATTCTCCTAACTTGGTTTAATCAATGATTCAACTAGCCTCTTTCGATTACTTTGAAGAATCTATGATGCAATATAATGCAAAGATATACAAGTTATGCCTCTATCGATTACATGAGCAAGTGAATACAAATGCAACAATTAATTCATCCAAAAATAATTCAATACATAAAACTAAAGTTATAATCCACAAACAATCATCAATACACCAAATAAATCAAACCCTAAATGGAACTACTCCATACATAAGGAGAAATTTATCACAATTAAAATTAAAGTATAAGAAAACATAAATTGAATCCAAACTCGAGTCTTGAGTGAGGAGGGACTGATGAATTCCTGATGCTTGTGTTCTTCTAACTCCTCCTTAGCCTCCTTAAGTCCAAAGTATGTCAAAGTCCAAAAAATAACGTTTCCCATGTATTTATATCAAGTAGGGTCGACCCTAGACGAAATCACCCTTTCCTTGCCGAAAGAGGAAAATAACTTTATAAAAATTGCATAGGCACACCGCATGGGGCGACGCGCCACACGAGGCATTAGTAGGGAAATCCAGAGAGTTAAAATCTGTCAGATAGTAGGGTTTACACAATCACGACGCCTCACGCGCCGCAGATGTATACTTTTCTTAAAGTACGACTCAAATCTTGCGTTTTGACGTCCATACTTGGTCCTCGAACCCCGAACACGATCCTGGCTTAATCCCTTGGGATTTTACTCAGACTTCAAAGCTCCAAATAACTCGAATTAGCTCCAGAACATCTATCTAAATCGGAATCAGTTCTACATGGCATAAAACACACAATAAGTGCAAAACACTACCAATTAAAGCTCAAACACAAGTAAAGTGTAGTGAATAGAGTGCAATAAGCGACTAAAACACGAGATTATAGCCTACCATCAACACCCCATACTTAAACCATTGCTCGTCCTCGAGCAATCAAACTACAATTTATATAAACACGACCTTTTAAACAACTCTCATAACTCATCATACCAAGAATATTTAAAACAGATTAAGCACTTTAACGTAACATCCTCGCCCCAAGATTTGACTCAAAAGCATCACACATTTTTCACAACCCGCTTACTTACTCTAACACAGAGGTCAACGATATTACCTTTCCTTCGTGAATCAAGTTCCCTCACACGACAATAGAGAGTATTTCCAAACCATGGGCTTGGACTTGCTTTGATGATGAATAGGCTTGTTGTGCTTTGGCCCTTCTGTGGGCTTTTATCGAGGAAAGCAGGCTTGATAGGGACAAGTCTTCATTTGTAGGACTTTGATGGTTCATGTCATTCATGTAGGCTTGGGTCTTTCATTTGGGCCCTATTGGGGCACCTGTGGGCCAATGCGTATAAGCTTGGGCTTTCTTAACGTGGAAAATTTAAGAATAATTAGGAACTCAAGATAGAAAGAATTCACTCACTCTCAGGTACAACATTCATATGCCACAAAAGACGTACCATAGGCTTGCCCTTAGTGTACTACTCTACTAATTGTGCTCATTCAACCAAGGATCAAGTAGGACTCTAAGCAGAAATACATCTAGATTACCGCTATCAAGAAATATTTTTCACAACAATACAACTATTTTTCTTGTTCTTTTCTTATTCAATTCAAGTGGATCTTACTTTTTCAAAACAGTGCACCTTTCTCTTTATTTCAATAGTTCCACTCAAAACCCAAACCAAACTTCAACTTTTACAAAGTTTATAAAAATTTCAAGTGCTCATGAGAGGTAAAAGGTTAAAATAGATGGTCAATTCAAACGAATGGGTAATGCTTGCAATGTGGTAGCTAAAGAAACATGATTATAGTCTCAAAGGGGTAACTACGATACATGAAAATTAGGTGGGTAATAGCATATAACTGGCTCAACAAAGAAATGCCTATGACACTTCCAAGACTGAAGAAAACTACTATTTCGCTTTGCAAACACACGGGGCAAGTTCTAGACATCAACTGCAATGCACAAAATAATACAAAACCTCACACACATATGGCACATAACTCACTCATGATCGGACTCATCAAGACACTCTAGACAAATCAGTTAAGCAAAGTTAAGATCACACAATTTAAGGTACTTGTAAAAGAGTCAAAAACTTAGCCTAAGCGTCACACTAAAGCACTCACTATTCTCAAGGCATAATAAAGTCAAGAGATATTGCCATAAATTCAAATCACAGCACAAGGTTTCCTACTGCTAAAAAAATTTAAAAACTAACTACTAACTACACCCGGTTCAAACAAAACCCTTGGAAAACAACTACGACACAAAGAAAAACCAAGGGGGACTTGTTACACTACCTACAAACGAAAATTATTTTGTCTTTTTTCTTCTACTTTAATCCCTTAAGAAACCTGTCGCTGATATCCATTGTGGGGAAAATCGAAAATTCTAAAAGTTTTATGTTTTTTCCAATTGTTTCGTATCTCTAACTACTAAAACTAACAAAACTAACACATATACATACAACATACAACTATCCCCCACCCCACACTTTAAGTTGTTGCATATCCCGTTGACACACAATTAAAAGCATAAGGTAAAGGAAACTTCCCTGAATATCTAGTCGGGGTCTGAGTCGAAGTCGGACTCCATTATTCGCACCTGAACTAATGCACACATCCATACAAATAGCTTCTTCTCAGCCTTTTAGGGTATACCCCATACTTATCTTTCTCGCTCACTACAACCTTCTCTTTCGAGCCCTTGACTTTCCACTAAACACTAGCAACTAGTTTTTCTTTTTGCACCCCCTTTTTTATATCCATCTTGAAATTTACAGTCTCCTCACCTACTCTATGCATGAGTTTTCTATCTTGTATATCTAATATAACTCTGTCCGTCGCTAAGAATGGTCTTCCTAGGATGAGGGAGACCTTGTTGTTTTCCTCCATGTTCACCACTATAAAATCCACAGTAAATACGAACTTATCCACCCGAACTAACACATCTTTCACTATCCCCTCAGATACTAGAGTTGTTTGGCCTGCCAACTGCAAATATATTGGTGCAGACCTTATCTCTACAATCTCCTTCTCCAGTTTCCTGTAAATAGATAGAGACATTAAGTTAATTGAGGCACCAGAATCACATAAAGATTTATCAAAATTAATAGTTCCTAAAGAGCAAGGTATAGTAAAACTCCCTAGATCTCCGCACTTTTGTGGGAGTTTATTTTGCAATATCGCACTGCAATGCTTTGTGAGATTGACCACTGAGGTATCCTCTACTTTCCTTTTCTTCGTAAGGATCTCTTTCAAGAAGTTGGCATAAGCAGGCATTTGTGAGAGCACTTATATGAATGGAAAGGTTACATGAATCTGTTTCAGCACATACATAAATCTCTCAAACTGCTTGTCCAGCTTTTCTCTACATAGCTTTTGAGGGAAATGTAAGGCATGCATATGCTTGCTCTCCTCCTGTTCCTCCCTTCTTGCTTTTTCTTCCTTCTTCTTTTTGTCAGTTTTCTTCTTGCCTTTCTTCTTCTTATAACCATTATTCTTTAGCTGCTCCCCACTTTCTTTTTTAAGTATCACATCTTTTTGGATCGAGGTGGGGTCTTTCAACACTTGCCCACTTCTTACATCATTCACCGTTTCTTTGGGATTCTTCTTAATATCAGCAGGGAGAGTTCCTTGAACCCTCTAAGATAATATTGTTGCAATCTGTCCCACTTGCTTATCTAAATTTCGAATTGCTGCCCCTTGTACTTAATATCTTTTATCAGTGTTCACAATGAAGGCCTTCATGAGATCTTCTAGACCAGGCTGATTGGGCTATTAAGGCTGAAACCACTGTCTCGGCTGATTCATAAACCCAGGAACTCCTTGTCCCAGGGATCTGGGGTTATTTTGTTGCCATGCATTTTCATTACCCCTAGATGAACTCCATGAAAAACCGGGGTGCTTCTGACCCATTGCATTAAAATTATAGTTCCCCACAACATTCACTTCATCAGTTGAGGCTTGACACTCATGAGTAAGGCATCCTCTTCCACACATATCACAAGTTGCATGAGGCTCATTTTGTATCGAGGCTAAGGTCATCATTCATATTTCTTTATCCATAGCATCAAGTTGTACCTGCACGGATGTATTAGCATCAACTTGGTGAACACCAATTGATCTTCTTCCTTCAGTACTCTCAGAGGGCCACTGATTCGCATCTTCGGATAACTCATCAAGAATTGTAAATATCTCCTATGAAGTCTTCTTCATCAAAGGGCCTCCGATTGCATTGCTTAATGTTCTACGCAAAGCCGGTGTCAATCCATCCCAAAAGTCTTGGAGTTGCATACAAAGTTCAATTCCACTATGTTGACACTTCCTAACAATCTCCTTAAACCACTCCCATGCTTCAAAAACAGTTTTAGTCTCTTTCTAGCAGAAGTTATGGATTTCTCTTCTAAATTTGCCCGTCTTAGCTGAGGAGAAATATTTATCAAGGAATTTTCCGGTCATCTCCTCCCATATTCTGATTGATCTCATGGGAAAGCTTCGAAGCCACTTCTTTGCATCATCTTTAAGTGAAAAAAGGAATTCCCTTAAGTACATTGCATCTTGTGACACCCTATTGAATTGAAAGGTGCTCATAATCTCCTCGAAGTCCATTATATATGTGTTTGGATCTTCATTACGATTTCCTTTGATGACACAACAATTCTGAAGGATTTGAAGCAACCCTTGCGTCAACTCGAAATTGTTTGCTGCAATTGGGGATGATCTAACACTTTTTTAATCCTTGATTGTATACCGGTCTATCGTAATCTCCAAGTGGTATCCCACGCCCGGGAGCTATATTTTCTAACTGGTTTACAACCAAGGGTTGATTTTGAGCAATTCTTCGACCCTTCTCTTCTTAATAGATAATTTGTGCATCTCTTATAGCTGTTTTCTCAGCATCCCATGCAACTTTTTCTCGTAGTTGGGCTTTCTCTATTGCAACCAAATCTACATTATCATCACTGTCTCCAGCCATAGTTTCTTTGGTTGAGGATTTCCCAACCTTTTCTGATGTCTCTGTGAGATTTCTTTCCTTCCTCAACTATCGCAATTGTTTTTCTATCTCGGGCTCGTATGGTAGCACTTCTTTCACAGAAGCTCGATTCATGCACCAATCTAAACATGTAACTTGCACATAGTCAACGAACACCAAGCGTAAAAAGAGAAAATAGAAATAAAAAGAAAAACAATTCCTGAATTAGCACTACAAACTATTTCAAACATTATTGATTGGCGATCCTCGACATCAACGCCAAAATTTGACGAGCGCAAAACACACACTTAAATTCTGCCCGCTAATCAAATATAGTATAGTATAATATCGTCTTCATAAGGATTGAGTTTGAAAAGTATTCTCGTAGTTTCTAGCTTGGTTGCTTCGATAAACAGGTGAGATTTATAAGATGTCTAACTAAAATTAATTATGAATCTAAAGCTATTAACTAATAACAATCGAAACAAGGAATAAGCAAAGAAGGTTATCAATGAGAGAAGATAGGGTTTCGATAGGATAGGTGCAAGTTAATTGTTTGGGATCTAACTCTAGATAATTCACTTCTAATTTTCAAGAGAGTATCTCGAATTAACTCTATTATTAGTTCAAACGTTCAGCAAAAAGTTCATCTGTTGATTAAGTCTTAACCTCACGACAAGAACCAATTTGAATGCATAGTGGATTGGTCTTTAGGAAAACCTCTTTCAATTATTCTCCTAACTAGGTTTAATCAATGATTCAACTAGCCTCTTTTGAATACTTCAAAGAATCTATGAACTCAACCAACTATATAATGCAAAGATATCACAAGTTATGCAACTCTCGATTGCATGAACAAGTGAATATAGATGCAATAATTAATTCATCCAGAAATGATTCAATACATAAAACTAAAGTTATAATCCAAAAACAATCATGAATACACCAAATCCATCAAACCCTAAATGGAACTACTCCATAGATATGGAGAAATTCATCACAAATAATATTAAAGTATAGAAAAACATAAATTCAATCCAAACTCGAGTCTTGAGTTAGGAAGAAAGGATGAAATCCTTGTGCTTGTGTTCTTCCAACTCCTCCTTAGGTCCAAAGTATGTCAAAAGTACAAAAATATTGTTTTTCCATGTATTTATACCAAGTAGGGTCGGGCCTAGACGAAATCACCCTTTCCTTGCCGAAATAGGAAAATAACTCTGTAAAAATTGCATAGGCGCATGGGGCGACGCGCCACGTGTGGCATTATTGGGAAATCGAGAGAGTCAAAATCTGTTAGACAGTAAGGCTTACACAGCCGCGACTCCGCGCCGCCACTGTACACTTTTCTCAGAGTACGACTCAAATATTGCGTTTTGACGTTCAGTTTGGTCCTCGAACAATCCTGACTTAATTCCTTGGGATTTTACTCAGACTTCAAAGCTCCAAATAGCTCGAATTAGCTGTTCAACATCTACATAACTCGTAATCACTCCTACTAGGCATAAAATACACAATAAGTTCAAAACACTACCAATTAAAGCTCAAACACAAGTAAAGTGTAGTGAATTTGAGTGCAATAAGTGACTAAATTATAGCCTACCATCACCGAACCATTCCATTCACACTTGGGATGAGTTAGTAGAAAAGTTTATTTCTATGTTCTTCTCTCCAGGGCCTATGGCTATACTTCGAAATGAGATTTTGGCATTCAAGAAAGAGCTGAATGGATCACTATACGAGATGTGGGAACACTATAGAAAAATGGTTAAGGAATGTCCCAACAACGATATGATGGAGAACATGATTCAACAAACTTTCTATCATTGGATTAACACAACCAACCAATGTGAAGTGAATCAACTTGCAGGTGGGAACTTCATGACTACGCCTTATGCGGAGGCGTGCGAGATTTTGGATGAGATGGTGGAATCATCGGCTTGGCAATCCCAGATCAATGTTCCACAAGGTGATCCAAACATGATCCACCTTCACAAAGAGTTGCAAGACCATGGGAAGGCCATTGCCGAACTGACAACCACCATGACGCAACTAGCAAAGGCCCAACTAAATTAAGTGCAAAATCCCAAGAAAGTCAATGCCATGGAGGGAGTGAACATGATAGAGAACACGAGGAGAACCAAGGGTCCACAACTGCAAAATCGAGTGGAGAATTATGTGCAAGAAGATAGTGGTTTTGAGTAAGATGATACCTATAATGAACAAGAATAGGAAGTGCAATATGTGAAAAATTTCAAGGGCAAAGAAATAACTTCCAAATCCCAAACCAACAACAACGACGACCTCAAATAATCAAGATAATTGGAATTCTAACAATCAGGATCGAAAACAGCAATCAAGGAAATTAGAGTGTAAATAATCAAGGAAATTGGGGTGGGTGGGTGGGTGGGTGGGGAGGGGTTAAAAATCAAGGCAGATGGAACAACAATCAAGGCAATTGGGGGATGGGTTTTCCAAGGGCATCGATGTGTCAACAACAGAGCAACCCGCCTCCTTATCCTTACCTTGGTCCAAGTTTTCAAACAATGAGATGGAACGTATTGAAAGTATGTTCAAATAAATCATGGAAAACAAAGCCGATTCAGATGCCTAACTTGCCTCGCACAACACATCAATTCGCAACTTAGAAGTTCAAATTAGGTAAATGTCTCAAGATCTAAATTCTCATCCTAAGGGGGAATACCAAGTGATACGGTAGTAAACCCAAAGGGTAAAAACAACAAGGGGCATGACATGGTCGTTACTAAAAGGAGTGGAAGATGTGGTAATTCACCCACCTCAAGTCAAATACAACTTGTGGATAATGGGAAAGTGGTGCAAGAAGAAGAGATCTCGAACAATGTGGTGAAACCTAATGCTGAAGTTCGGGATTGATATTGATGATAGTGTGGAAGAGACTCAAGAGGAGGTGAACTCTAGGATCACATTATTGACATACCGGAGACGGTAGTGAAAAAGGCTAAGGCACCATTCCCTAAGCCTCAAACTTCGTACCCTCAAAGACTTGCCAAGAAAAATGGTGAGAATCAATTCAAGAAGTTCATTCAAATGATGAAGAGTCTCTTAATCAATGTATCATTAGTTAAAGATTTGGAACAAATGCCCGATTATGCCATGTTTATGAAGGATCTCGTGACAAAGAAGCGGTCAATGAATTTTGAAACTATCAAATTCACTCATCAAGTGAGTGCAATTGTGCATTCAATGGCTCCTAAGTTGGAGGATCCCGATGCTTTCATGATTCCTTGTACAATTGGAAGTGCCGAGTTTGCTAAACCTCTTTGCCATCTTAGGGAAAGTTTCAATTTAATGCCCTCTTCAGTTTTCAATATTTTGGGAATTGGGAAACCAAGACCCACCTCTATGAGATCGTACCATGAAGAGGACTTTGGGTGTGATTCATATGTGTTGGTTCGTGTCGATAAATTCATTCTTCAGGCGAATTTTGTCATTCTAGATTGTGAGGTTGATTATGAAGTGCCGATTATTCTTGGTAGACCTTTCCTTGCTACGGGGAAGGCTCTTTGTGATGTTAAAACCATAGAACTTACATTCCGGGTTGGTGATAAAAAAGGTGGTATTCCATGTGTGCAAGTCCATGTGGCATCAAAATAGCAATAGGTGTGTTCTTTTGTGGACTTGGTGACCGATTATTGTTGATTGAACAAGTGCTACAATCAATGTTGGTGATATGTTGGAGGCCGTATTTCTCAACTTTGATGATGACGAGATGGGTGGCTTCATGGAATATGAACTATTTGCAAGGAATGGGGTCGTACAACTATGCACCCCGGAAATTATCCTTGGATCTTGAAAATAGGAAAAATCGTCCTAGAAAGCCTTCTATTGAAGAGCTCCCTACCTTGGAGTTGAAGCCACTGACCGGTTCCAATCCTACACCACTATATAGTAGTGAGGAGTGGTCGATGCAGTTTTACCTGATAAGGTCGCGATCGATTTCCACAGGGAGTTGATTTTATTTTGAGTTGGGTTTCTAACTAATCTAGTTGTGCGTGTTGTTTCTAATTGCACTTCTAACCGTAGTTGTGATTGTTTCTATTCTAATTTTTATACTAACGAATACTAAAAGTAATCTAAGTGCAATATTTTTGTGAGAGTTTTTCAAGTGATAAAAGGCACTAGGGAAGTGACTTCCCCCTAGGTGAATATCTAATGGGTAGCAAGAATCTAGGACAAGCTTGTTATGATTGGGGTCGTGATATAACCTTAACACATAAATACTCACTTTATACCTCTCGGTAGTTTGAGTGACTATGCCTGGTTCAGCTTTCTCAAGCCCAAATGGATGTTCATGCAATGCAGGTGAAATTGGCTCAAGTCGGGTATTACTATCTCTAGGTTTAAGCGTTTAATTAGGGATATCAATCTCTTGAATTTACCCCAATTTCTTGTTAGCCTACTTTTCCTAGACTTAGTCCCTCTTTCTCAAGAAGAGCCTAAATCATAAAGGCACGAATCATTGTTTGCAACCACCAATTCTACAATTAAAGCATGAAATAAGCTAAATATCACTAACCCATAAACAATTAAGCCCTAAAATTCAAGACCCATTAAATACCCACACTAGGGTTGGGTCACAACCCTATCTATGGAGTCTAGCTACTCATGATAATGGTAGAAATCAAAGATAGAGATAAAATATAAGCCAATATTCAAATACAATATGAAAATCTAAAGATTAACGATAAAACTACTCTAAAACTACTCAAAAAGGTAAAACTCATCCGTTCACGTACTCCCTCAAACAAAACTTGACCTAAAAATGTCAAAAAGTCTATTTATACACAGTTGAAAATTCCAGACAAAAATGCCCCTGCAGAGAATTTGTGGACGCGTAAACCTGACCCCGTCTGCGCTTGAGCTTTCACGGCCGTGTAATAATGAGCTCGGTCCGCGTTTCTTCAATACTGGGCTTGGATTGGGCTACGTTTCGCGGACCGCGTAATTTCACTCGCGTCCGCGTCCATGCGTGCTTCCATCGCGCACGCATAATTTGGACGTGAACCGCGTTCTTCTGTTAAGCATGACTTTCAGGGTATCTGAACCTCAAGATGCGCTCTCAGCAAAATTCCTTTCATGCCCGCGTATGATCAATTCGCGGGCGCATAATTAGATGCGGGCCGCGTTCTTCATTTGAGCCCACACTGTGAAGTCTCTGAAACTCGAATTCCACTCTCAGCGAAAATACCACCGCGGCCGCGTCAGATATTTCGCGGCCGCGCTTTTCCATCGCGGTCAACGATTAAACTTGTGCCCAAATTAGCCTCTCAGAACCTTACTTTCGCGGGCCGCGTATTTGTGGCTGCCTCAACGGTGGTGCTTATGCGGCCCGTATTTCTACCGCTGTCCGCGCTACAATTCCAGCCTTTGGTTTGTGATGAGTTTATTTTGGCTTCTTTGCCTCATTTTGTCCAAACCCTGCAAGCAAGCATATTAAGTTAGTTTTCGGGAACACCTTTATGCATTTTTGACTCAAAACCTATGCAAAAGAGAGCAATTAATAGGTTAAAATCCCTAGTTATCAGCCATCGCCTCCACATCTTCGGTATGAATTTCTTGACCCTTGTTCTACTTTACCGGTTATGCTTTCCTCTTGTTTTCCAACGTGCAGGTATATTCCACATTGGCGGTGCTAGAAAAGAGGAAGAACGTTATTGCGTGGACATGGTAGATATTTGGGGATAAGCCATGCCTTTTGCATGCATAAGATCAAGTTGGCGGATGGCCCCAAGCCATCTTTTGAACATCAAAGGAGACTCAATGAGGCTATGCAAGAAGTTGTCAAGAAAGAGATTATCAAGTGGTTTGATGCCGGGGTTGTCTACCCCATCTCTAATAGTTTGTGGACTTCTCCGGTTCAATGTATCCCAAAGAAAAGGGGAATGATGGTGGTCACCAATGCCAAGAATGTGTTGATTCCTACAAGAACGATGACCAGATGGAGGATATGCATGGACTATCGTAAGCTCAACAAAGTCACAAGGAAGGATCACTTTCCACTTCCTTTCTTAGATCAAATGCTCGATAGATTGGCGGGCGTGCTTTCTATTACTTTCTTGATGGGTATTCGGGCTACAACCAAATTCTTATTTCTATGGAATATCAAGAGAAAACAACCTTTACATTTCCCTATGTTACTTTCGCCTTCAAGCGGATTCCATATGGTTTGTGCAACGCACCAATGACTTTTCAAAGGTGTATGATGGCTATTTTCACGAACATGGTGGAGGACTGCCTTGAAGTTTTCATGGATGACTTCTCAGTGGTTGGAGATTCCTTTAGTGATTGTCTTGCAAATTTGGATAAAGTATTGGCTATATGTGAAGAACAAATTTGGTGCTCAATTAGAAGAAATATCATTTCATGTTCGAGGAAGGCATTGTACTTGGCTACAAAATCACAAATAATGGAATTGAAGTTGACAATACAAAGATTGAGATGATTTCTAAACTTCCACCTCCAAAGTCGGTGAAGGGTGTGTGGAGTTTCTTAGGTCACACGGGGTTTTATCGGCGTTTCATCAAAGATTTCTCTAAGGTGGTGAACCCGTTGTGCAAGCTTCTTGAGAAGGATGTTAAGTTTAACTTCAATGAAAATTGCATGAGAGCTTTTGAAATTTAAAGTTCAAGTTGACAACTACTCCAATCATCACTGCTTCAAATTGGAGTGTTCCTTTTGAGCTCATGTGTGATGCCAGTGACGTAGCGGTTGGCGCTGTTTTGGGGCAACGCATCAAAAAAAAATCTCATCCGGTCTACTATTCTAGTAAGACCATGAATAGTTCCCAAATTAACTATACCGTTACGGAGAAATAGCTCCTTGCCATTGTGTTTTCAATTGAGAAGTTCCGCCCGTACTTGATGGGTGCAAAAGTCATTGTCCACACGGGTCATGCAGCGCTTGAGCAAGAAGGACTCCAAAGAACATTTTATGATATGGGTTCTTTTGTTACAAGAGTTTGATATTGACATCCAAGATAGAAAAGGGAGTGAAAACCAAGTGGTGGACCACTTGTCTCGTTTGGAGGAGAAGGGGAGGCCGCATGATGGCCTTGAAATCAATGACTCCTTTGCCGATGCGAAACTATTGGCTATTTCAATGAAATAGGTGTCGTTGTTCGCGCATCTAGCAAATTTTCTTGTGCGTGGAATCATTCTGAATGAGTGCTCTTCAAATCGAAGGAAGATGCTCAAACAAGATTGTTAATATTAGTATTAGGATGAACCATACCTTTTCCGGATTGTACGGATGGGATAATTAGAAGATGTGTATCAGAGGAAGAGCAAGGTGAAATTCTTGGGGCTTGTAATTCTTCTCCATATGGTGGTCATCATGGTGGAGCAAGAACAGTGGCAAAAGTGCTTAGTTGCAGTTTCTATTAGCCCACTCTTTACAAAGATATAAGTGAGCTAGTGAAAAGATGTGATGAATGTCAACGGGCCGGTGGAATCTCAAAGAAGAATGAAATGTCTCTCACAAACATTTTAGAGATTGATATTTTTGATGTATGGGTATTGACTTCATGGGCCCTTTTACGAGTTCTTGTGGAAATACCTACATCTTGGTCGAGGTTGATTATGTGTCCATATGGGTTGACGCCGTGCTTTACCCAACAATGACGAGAGAAGTGTGGTGGATTTCTTGAAGAAGAATATTTTCACAAGGTTTGGTACTCCACATGCTATTATAAGCGACGGGGGGTCACATTTTTGCAACAAGGCTTTCGACACTTTGCTTAGCAAGTATGGCGTTACTCACAAAGTCACGAATACGTATCACCAACAAGCTAGTGGGCAAGTGGAAGTCTCTAGTCGGGAGATAAAGAGTATCTTGTCCAAAACGGTGAATGCTAATCGGACGGATTGGTCCAATAAGCTTGATGATGCATTCTGGGCTTATCAGATGGCTTACAAAACACCTACCGGAATGTCGCCATACTAGTTGGTATTCGTAAAAGCTTGTCATCTTCCGGTAGAACTAGAGCACAATGCTATGTGGGCTCTAAAGAAGTTGAATCTTGATTGGGATGTAGCCGCTAACTTGAGGGATGCACAGTTGAATGAATTGGGTGAGTTCCGATACCATGCTTCTGCAAGTTCGTCCTTGTACAAAGAAAAGATGAAATATCTTCATGACTAATACATTTGGAACAAAGAGTTCAAGGTGGTCATTCTTATATTGTTATTTAACTCAAGGTTGAGGATGTTTCCCGGGAAGCTAAATTCTAAATGGAGTGGTCCTTTTGAAATTGTGGGTGTGAAACCTTTTGGTGCATTAGACTTGAAGAACAAAAACAATGAAGTATTCGTAGTCAATGGTCACTGGGTGAAGCACTACTTTGGAAAAGTTAGAGATAGCCACGTCGTGGCGGTCATTTATTTCACTTGAGGGTATTTTGCGTCATGCCGCGACGTTAAATCAAGCGCTTCTTGGGAGACAACCCATGTTTCTTTTCCTTTTTCTTTTTTAGTTAGGTGTTATTTTTTCTCTAACTTGATTTGAAGTGTGCTACAGGTTGAGTGTGACTTACATGGATTGTGGACAAATTTTTTGGCTAAGTATTCTAAGAATTGCGGATCGCAGCTGATTTGTGCGGACCGCATATTTGTGGGTGCTGTAGCAAAAGAGCAGTGTGGCCTCACAATTAGCTTGTGGATCGTACAAATGAGATGTTGAATATACCAGCTCTTTGAAGTCTTACCCTGTCAGAGAAGAGGTCGATCTACGACCGCACAGGAAATACGCGGCCTCACATGAAATTGTGTGAACCGCAAATGAAATGCTGTGATGAGGTCTTCAGGTAACAGTGTTCGGACCCCACATGAAAATGTGCGGCAACACTCGCCTGCTTTCCCTTAACAAACAAGTAGTATAAATACAAGAATAAGGCCATTGTTACGTTTTTCACTCTCTGAACAAAAAAATAGTGCTTTGTTGAAATTTCTTTGTGATTTCATCTGTCCACAGACATAACAGATTTGATTAGTCACTCATTACACAAACCCTATCTGGTATGCTTCAAATTTCGCATTAATCTTCTTAGTTAGTTTAATTTGTAGATTTTTTGTTCTCTTTAGGCCATTTGTTATTCAAGTTTAATTGTGTGTCCATGGGGGACTAAATCTGTAATGGGTTAGCTTGATATATGTTCTATGGGGACTGATTTAGTGTAATTTCAAGTTTTTATAAAGTTTCCATGTCAAATTATGCACGAGATTTAAAATCTAAGTGAATTTTTTTAAATCTTTGCATCACTTTTGAAATCTGTGGCTACATTTGAATTTGTGTGGTCCGCAGATATTTATTTTAGGGAAACTTAGTGAAGAAGAGATCTGTGGCTGCAACTTAAATTGAGTGGACCGCAGAATTCACATCGCGGCCGTAGAACAACACTTTTACTGTCATCAGAGAGTTCCTACCATGAGACTCCATGTGCGGCCGCAAGTTAAATTGTGCGGACGACAGAAATCCTGCTGCAGACGCACATTAGCCAACTCTCTATCATAAGAGAGTTGGCATTTTTGGGTTTCAGAGCTACGACCTCAAGTGATGGCAGAGGGGGGAGATGCTACAGCTGCCGGTCTTGGAAGATCAAAGAAGAAAGAGGTTTGGGAGGACCACTTTGTCAGCCTGGCCGCCTTCACCAGCTTCCGTGTGTGATGGTCAGCAAGATCGCTAACTCTTGAGAGACAATTTCTGTTGACAGATTTTGAGAGGTACAACCCATCCATTTGAGACAGTTCAAGGCACGCAAGGGGATTCGGTTTACTCAGAGTATCGTGGATGCCAAAGAGTACCTAGTTCGTGAATTATATGCCAATGTGGATCATATCAAAAAGGGTACAAAGGTGACCAAAGTACGTAACCTAAAAGTGAGGTTTGATCAGCATACACTCAACACGTACTTGGGATTTGAAGATGTTGAGCCGAAGGAGTAATTGGAGACGTGTGCACTGGGAGACGCGTTCCGACCTTGGTTAGTGGAGATTCCTGCACCACCATGGCCACCACCACCACGAATTGTTGTTGGGGTCCCCATCCACCGGAGCACATTGAGTTTTGAGGCGAAGGGGTGGCTAACCTTTGTCTGCAGCAGACTGGACCCGAGCAAGAATGAGACTCACTTTCTAATTCCTCGGGAAATTCTAGTTGCTTTTATAATGGTTGGGTACCCAATCAATGTGGGTGTCGTGATGTCAGCCAACATCTCACTGATTGCTCGACAAGATGACTCATCCTACCCATATCCCAATACTATTACAATATATACCATCGATGCAAAGGTAGAGCTGGGGGATTATCACACAAAGGTGAAGCCAAAGAAGAATTTTACTTGGTACTCATTGATGGATGCGAGCAACCCGAAGAATAAAGTTCAGCCTCCTACCACCACATGCCATTCTGATGAGACAACAGTGGTATTCACCCACTATTTGCACTGCGAGTCTCCCATACATTGGCGAGTCTCAACAAGTGGATGCAGACAACTACTGTAGAGTTGTCTGACTTATCCAGTACTATTGCAGCACAATCCACCTCACAGGCATCATATGTTCCTTCTGACATTAAGGAGACATTGAAGAAGATTCTAGATAATCATAAGACTATCATGGACACCTTAGTACAGCATGGGTCGATGATCGAAGAACTGGGAAAAGAAGTAAAGAAGATGAGGAAGTCCCAGACCAGCAAGAAGTCAGTGGACAAGCTCCTGAGAGAGTTGACTAGGATTGTACAGTCGGAGAGCTCCCCTTTGATATGTTGTTTGATGATCGGCTCCTACCTACACCACTATATAATGGCAAGGCGGGGTCGATGTAGCTTTTACCCGATAGGATCGAGATCGAAATCCACATGAAGTTAGAATATTGGAGTTGGGTTCCTATCCGACTTAGTTATGTATCTTTCATTTAATTGTACTTCTAATCATAGATTGGTTTGATTCTATACTAGTTTTATTTCTAAAGATGACTAAAAAGAATCTAAGTGTAATCTTTTTGTAAGGTTTTCTCAATTTATAAAAGGCAATAGGGAAGCGACTTACACCTAGGAGAGTATCTAATGGGATCTAGAAATTAGGACAAACTTGTTGTACCTGGGTTCATGATATAACCTCACACTCAATTACTCACCCTATACCTCTCGGTAGTTTGGGTGACTTTGCCCAAATTGGATTTCTCAAGCCTAATTGGGTGTTTCAATTATGCAAGTGAAATTGGCTCAATTCGGGTATTACTATCTCTAGGTTCTACCCTTTAACTGGGGCTATCAATCTCTTGAATTCACCCCAATTTCTTGTTAGCCTATTTTACCTAGACTTGGGTCATCTTTCTCAAGAATAACCCTAGTCAGAAAGGCATGAATCAGTGTTTGCAATCACTAATTCAATAGATAAAGCATGAAACAAGCTAAATATCACTAACCCAATAACAAGTAAGCCGTAAAATTAAAGACCCATTATTTACCCACACTAGGGTTGGGTCACAACCCTAGATAATGGATTTATCTACTCATATTCAAGGTAAAAATCAAAAGAGTAGATGAAATTAAAGCCATAAATGTTAAATACAAAGATAAAATCTAAGATAATGAGCTAAAGCTACTCTAAAATTACTCAAAAGGGAAAAAGGTTGTGTTCACGAGCTCTCCAAAACATAAGATGACCTAAAAATGTGAAAAAGAACTATTTATACACAGCAAAAATTATTGGACAAAAATGCCCCTAGAGAGATTCCGATGTCAGTGGAAAAACAGGCGCCCCTACGGATTGACTTTCGCGGCAGCGCAATGACAAGTGAGGACCGCCCTTCTTCAAACTTGGACTTCATATGGCCTCTCTGAACTTTGATTCCGCTCCCAGCGGTATTTTGATCACTTCAGCAGTAAGAAATAGCGCGGCCGCGCAAAATAAGCGTGGACCGCGTTCTTGTGTTTGGCCCAAATTGCTAGCTCTCTGATTCTTCATAACCGCTCTCTGTGGAATTTCCTCCGTGGCCACGCCAATGGCTTTGCGGCCGCGCTTTTGTGACGCTATCAGCGGTCCCATTTGTGTCCAAAGTCCAACTGTCTAAACCTGATTCCGCGGCCGCCCTTAGAAATCTGCCTCAGCGGTCAAGCTTCCGCTACAGAGTGAGAATAGCGATGTCAGCGCTCTAGTGAGTTCAGGGTCTTTGCAAGATTGGTCCCTTTTAAAGTTGTTTTGGCCTCTTTGCCTCATTTTTGACCAAAACCTGCAAGTAAACACCTCTGGTTAGTGTTCGGGAATACTTTAACGCATTTTTGCCCCAAAACCTAAGAAAAAGAGAGTAAATAGCATGTTAAAACCCTTAGATATCAACTACCACAAACTTAAGCTTTTGCTTGTCCTCAAGAAAATAAAGTATTTCCCACCTCCACAAGAATAAGAAAGTAGAATTTCAGCTGTACAAAAGTAACTTCATCAAGCTTCAATTGGGACTAACAATTACCCTAAACACAAATGCATTATTGACAATATTATTCAATGACTTTCTGAGTTCCATAGATCTAATGTGACACTAAAGCTTCAAGAGTTGACTCAATTCATCAAAGAGTTTTGCTCTCTCACGTAGGTCACCATGGATCCCAGACTCTTTCTCCTCTACTCTCCATGAGCTCATCTCACCTTATAGAATGTACGCTCAAAATCGGGATTATCAAGAAGTGCGCTCATCACTCTAAAAAGAATGCCACAAGTCCAGATCTAAGTACCATATGCTTGCCCCTCTTGTGAATCACCACTAATGTAAGCACACTCAACTTGAGATCCTATAGGGCTTTAACGGGATGTAATGAAGGCTTTTTGGATCAAATTCGGACATAATGAACTATGATTGTATCATCTTTCCTTAAGCACTCCATTTTTACAATTTAGCTCATGTTTTCTTGACTCTTTGAGTCATTTTCTCCTTCCTTGGGGGACTTAGAGAGACACATTTTCGCTCTTTCTCATCATTCCATGCCTTTCAACATTGTTTCATTGAATTCTTTCAACCTTTACTTTTCTTTTTGACATGTTTATTTTTGGCTTTACATCCTTTTCCTTGCCTTCCCTTTTCATCAATTCTTTTTGTTCTTTTAACCTTTCATCACTTTGTACTTCTTTGTCTCTCCCCCAAACTTATGTTTTTGACTATTGTTCATCGTGAATGCTCAGGAAAGATTGGGTGCCAAGAGAGGGTCATTATAGAACGGATGAAGGCTTGTAATGCGATTTTTGAACGAAAAGGCTTAGGCTCAAAGGGGTTGACTAAGGATATTATAATGGTAGGCTATGGAAGTCTTAAAATTCAAATGGGACCAAGGAGAGCCTATAATCACTTCTCAAGTTGAGCTACACTTAGAATTTCACCTAGAAAAACATTTGGGCAGTTCTAGACTTGTTGGCACAACACTTGGGATTGCAATTCAAAATCTCACCTCTCAAGCCACAGGATTGTTAAAGAGAATAGAGTCGAGGGCCCACAACAACCTTAGCTTAGATTTCAAACTCACGTATGGCTACAAACACCACTTGATGACAGTTCTAGACAACTCAAGATTCTAAGGGTCACAACTAGAGCTTGTCTCGTCTACAACTTGGCTTTAACCATGAGGTCAAAGGTAAATATGCTGGTGCCAAATGAAGCTTACTTGAGTCACATTTATTCATTACTACCAAATAACATAAAAACAAAAACAAAAAAACCAGACAATCCCTTAAGAAGGTCCTCACACCATCTATTGTAGGGAAGAGACACGCGGTTCACACAAATTCCACCCTTGGAAAGAACCGTGACATTAAGAAAACCAAAGGCATATTGATCACGAAAAAGTAAAAAGAAGCTATAAGTTCAAAAAGAAGCTACTAAAGGAAATAAGAATCTAAACTATAAAGGAGAATTATAAAAGAAGTTATAAAGTAAAAATGCAGAAAGTAAAAATGAATATGTAAAATAGGGGATTAAGACGAATATACATAAGAGGGGAATGAGTATATACATGAAAAGGAAACTTTATATACATACCAAAGATGAAAAAGTACGTAACTAAAGTACGAGGAATGCAAATAAAGAAAAGGAAAATAGTGTTGAGGGTTATTACAGACCAAAAATCATCCAAATGTCTAAATTACTAAATGAGCTCCCCCCCCCCCCCCCCCCCCAAATAAAAATTAGCATTGCCCTCAATGTTAAATGCAAAAATAGAGTAGGGGAAAGGGCAGAGAGTAAAATAGAACTCCCTAAGGTGCCTTTGTCTGCATGGGAGCAGGGTCAATGACATGGACAATGGCAGGGTCCTGGGGCTGGGTAGATGCATCTCCCTCGGGCTCCTCCAGCTGGATCTCCATATCCTCTGTCTGGGGGATCACCTCTCTCCTCACTGGCGTACTGGTAGCCTCCTGCTCCGGCATCTGCGATGGCTGCACTGGCTGAGCTGCAGGGGTAGACACTCATATGAGTAGATCAATGGGTATATCACCCGCTGTAGTGAGCTTGGCCACTTCCTTCTCCAGCTCATCCTGGCTCTTCTTCATCTTCTTCACCGCCTTACCCAAGGACTTGATTTCCTTCTCATGTGTGCCCATGGACTCCAAGATCTTATTTGGTTTTCAACTAAGCTCTTCAAAGTTTCCTTCAATGATGGAGGCAACTGCATCTGGGCTGGGGCTGCCTGGGCTGCTACGACAGTGGATAGAGCAGGTAGCTTGGAAGAATCTACCTGCAGCCAATTGCTAATACCTGCCAGTGTTTGGTTTACCCCAGAGCAGTCTGAGGGTATGCTGAAGAGGAAGGAACTAAAGTGGGAATATAGGTAGATGGTCCGGTGGGAGGATGTGGCATGGCAGCAGAAGACCCCTCAGCAGTAGATGGATCTGAACCTGTTGGAGCGGTGGCTTTGCTCTTGGGGTTGTCCGGACCTTTCAAACTATACCAGGAAAAGGCCAACTTTGGCTTCACCTTTGTGACATAATCCCTCCCCTATACTCCCTGGTCCTGGAAGTACATAGTAAGGAAATTTGGGAAGGGATATGAATGCTCATTCTTCTGGATCGTCTTGTTAATAACCCTTTTCATGATATTCTCGACATTGATCGGGAACCCCACCATAATTCCTCCCCACACACAATAAGAGCATGGGAAGAGGCATGTCACTTTCATGAGTGGTTGGGTAGATCCTGTTGCATACAAATGTGGCCCAACCCTTTGTCTCGAAACTCAAAGTGTTCCTCAAGATAGGAACCCCTATTGTCAGCCACGCTAGAGTAGTGCCGGGAATAGCAATCACGGAGGCCAGCCACGGGGGAGCTAACTTATCTAGCTCCACCTTCTCTAGATAAAGAGTCTCATCTTTGTCATTGAACCCTGCGTAATCATTGAGAGCTTGGCCATTGAATAGAACCTTTTTGTTGCGGACTTTGGTCATGTATGTGCCCTGTTTGATGTGGGCGACATTGGCATAGAACTCCTTGACCACAAATTCATTGGCATCCGGCAAGCTACTAGTGAAGAAGTTCCACCCCACCCTCTCGTTGAATTGCCTTTTTACGTTTGGGTTGTGGGGTAGAAGGTACCGCTCAATAAAAGCCCTCTCCACTGTAAGGGACCTCAGAGGCCACCACTATCTGAACTTATGATAAGCCTTCTCTCTCACGAACCGGTCCTGCCATACCACCGGGTTCCGAGACCTCTCCAATCCACCTGTCTGAGTATCACCACCCCTGCCATCATCTGGAGCATCATCATCACTGTCTACATGTACTGGGGCAGGTGTGGTGGAGGGAGCTGCTGCACTAGGGGTCGGAGGAGGTGGAGTATCACTGAGTCCCAAGCTATCCAAAGATCCTGATACTGAGGTGGACTCATTTATAAGACGCCGGGGTTGGGACTGTGCCTCCTCTTAAGCTGGTCCAGCTTCCCCCTCCGAAATTTCCTGAGAAGGGACATACTCGCTAGTGTGTGAGGTATCTGGAGTGTGCCTCTGAAGGGTCTGCTTGTTGCCAATTATCCTTCTAGGGGCTAGGGGTGCTGCTTGTTGTTTGCCCCTAACCCGTCCCCGAGAGGACTCTCCCCTTTCGGGTTGTTTATCTTGACCTCCTCTGGAACGAACCATTGTCTGCAAACATAATCAATGAAAGCTCGTTAGCATTTGGTAATCCGTGAACCATTAGATGTAAACAGACATAAGTTGCAGAAGGTGAAACAGACAGAACCGTTGTTAGCGGAAAAAGAACCGTTGCAGCGGAAAGCCCACCGCTGACAGCGGAAAATGGGGCGCGGCCGGGGAAAGATGGGGATCAGACTACCCATCCTCTGAATCTAATCACCGCAGACCGCGGAATTCCCATCGCTGAAAGCGAAAAAACGAACGCGGCCGCAGAATCCTCATGACTATTCTCTGAACTTAATTTCCGATGTCCGCGTAAAAACAACTACAGTCGCGAAATGTTGACCGCTGACAGTGGAAATTCAACCGCTGCAACGCAAAATTATGTGTTCACAACTTGTTCAAAGGCCACTGCAACGAAATTTGAAAAGAACAGGTGTTGATACCCAAATTTTCCCATATATTTAAATATTTAAATATATATATATATATATATATATATATATATACCTTCAAAATAGTGCGTGAGAATCAACAAGTATTTTCCACAATTTTCAATAATTAAGGCTTCTAATCAATTTATTCATGCATTTTATTATATAAATAATTGTTAATTGCATCAAAAATAATTTTATAATGATTTACTATTTAATTTTTATCGTTTATATTCATATTACGCTTTAAACATTTTATGCATAATTATATTTGTACCTTCAGGCTATAATTACAATAATTTTGCAATAATAACACATATGTGCATAATTACATTATTTATACAGAAAAAATGATTTTTATATTTTTATAACGTTAATTAATTATTTTAAATCATTTTCATGCACAAATGATATTTTTATTATTTATTAATTATTTTTATAAATTATTCTACGGGTTTAATTAGGTATTTAAAATCTAGCCCCTTTCCTAATTAATTTCGGACCCAGCCCAATACAACCTAACCCATTAACCAGCCCAATACCCCATACCCGTCCTAACCCAGTACCCATACCCGTCCAAATTAACCCGCTCGGCCATAAGCTCTAATCCTAGTCGTTTATCTCAGGAGGTCAACGACTCGTAATCACCCACCCCCTTTTAACTAATCAAACACCCCTAACCCTAATTCATTCCCACCTACCCGCCGCCCTCAAACACTCTCGTCTCTTCCCCTTTCCCTTATCAAACCTTAGCATCGTCACCCCATTCCTGCTTGATTCCTACCCAAAAATGGAATCATTTAGTGATTCCTTACCATATTTGATCATGTTTCTTTACCAGCTGCTTGTCTTTGATGTTACTTAAATTCCTCGCCTCAAATGGCAGGTTGATCTCGAGAGATTCGAACCAAATTTGGTTCAAAATCTCTTATATGTTGATTATTTCCGTTTGGGATCATCCTAACCTCTATGAGTACGAATATTTTTCGTATCATTCAGTTAGGGTTCCAGATCTATGGTTCGAACCAGATTTGGTTCATTTCAGTTTGTTTTAAATGATATTCTTCGTCTATATGTATTCTATTACTCACGGATCCGCTTATTTTTGGTTAGATCTTTTACTTACCCTAAAACTAGGGTTCAGATCTTTCCGGATCTAAAATGATTTTTCTATTATCTAAATATTTTTTCTTTAATGTCTCCGTATATCTATCTCTGAGCATCTTTATTATAATTTCTTTATTATTTCTGACTGATTTTACTAACCTTAAATTTAGGATTTTTTCTTCAAAATCGAACAAAATATGGTTCAACCTTAATTATTTTTGCCTATATGTCTTTGTGAATCTTTATTATAGTTCTTTTATATTTTTGCCTATTTTTACTTATATTAAAGTTAGGATTTTCGATTATTTAATTATTTTTCCTTTAATGTTTCTATCTATCTGTCTCTATGATTCTTGCCGTTAATTGTTGACTAATTTTACTTACCCCAAAATTAGGGTTTGAAATCTTTACCAAGATTTCAGTCTTTCCTTTCTTGTATAGTATTGATATTTCCTTATTTTCGTTCGATTTACCTGTTCTTACCTTATTTGGTCTGGCATTTGGCTGTTAATTTATTCGGTATAATATTAACCTAAGTAGTACTTGTCTAATTATACGCTACTATGTCTTGCTAATTGACTGAACTTTACTTGAATTGATTTTAGAGTTATTCTCATTTTTTATTTGTGTAAGACTGATTCATTACCTAATTTATCTGCTTAATTCAGTGCTATTTAAACCCCTCCCCCACCCCCCATGGGACAGACTCGAACTCTCATAATTCTCACTAAAACTTAAGCTCTCTCTTGTTCTATGGTGTTCTGATTTCTGTGCTAAGTGTCTCTTGTTTTGGCCGGCTGAAAGCCAAGGTCAAGTTATTTTGGAATTTCCCTGTTGTGGCATACTTGCTTGTTTTCTCACTTAACTGGTATGCCTTAACCTTTGCAATTTCATTCTCTATGATTTGCTTGACTAGCCTGTTTCAATTCCTAGCATGATTCTGTCCTTTATATGATTATAAGATCTCATTTAGTAACATTGTTAACTTAAGACTAAGTTATTTCGAATAACATGAATCCTCTAATAAGTTAGCCCAAGGTTTAATTTGTATCATGCATTGTTTGTTAGTTTTATACATGTTCTGAACTTTGCACATTACAAATATGGAATCAGCTGGCTTGTTGTTTAACTCATGTGTCAAGTCTGTTTAATTAACATGACTGGTCTTAAGTACTAGCATGAGTATTTAGCTTAGTCAGACTCCGGCTTATTTGAACTATGTGTTTAAGTATAAACTCTGTTTGTTTTCTTGGTGCAGTTCTGCCTGCAACTTTGTGTTCTGAGTCCTGTTTCTTCTGAAATCCAACTATTTTAAAACCTACCCCTGCCCCCTCTTATGTAGTGATTTTAAAAACCCCACTCCTAGTCATTTAGGTTCTCAACCACCTCAGTGTGAGCACTTCCTAGGATTCACTTGAGACTCCTTTGAACTCTAAAACACTGGGGACTGGTTTTCTAATCTCTTATGAACTATCTTCTGAATGTTGTTTTGGTATGAGCATTGCCCTGGGTCCCTTGAGGCCCTTGGTAACTTTGACACACTGGAAACCTGATTCTACTGTGCTATGAATCCCTATGTTGTGCTTCAAAATGGTTATGGTTGGAAGGCCTGGTTCCCAGGTTTATTTGGGCTTATGAAAGCTCCCTATAGTGTAACTATTACCATTATGTAATTCATTCGGTTATTCTGGTCTGTGATAACTATGTAATTACAAATTTGGGGATATTTAGTAAAGCTGGGGGGGGGGGGGGTT
>ML281367.1:522-43620 GCA_005239495.1 Nicotiana undulata | reverse complement strand
GGGGGGGGGGGGTTCTTATAACCCTTTTGTTAAAAATGGGTAGAAATCCTGCCTATAGGATTTAATTACGCTGTCAATTCTGTTCGTTTAAGTGAAAACTGTGTGAGTTTTATACTGTGTTTAGAAATCCTGCCTATAGGACTTTCCTAATCATTTTGATTTCTGTATTTTACATTTCAATACTAGAAATCCTGATTATAGGACTTTCTTTTAATTCTGTATATTAGAAATCCTGTTCATAGGATCCATAAAATGTGCATTAGCAAGCATGCCTATAGGACCTTGTTGTTTGATTTAACTACCCTTCCTGGAAATTTGTTTAATTTCTGCCCATACACAGTTAATAGATATCATGCCTATAGGATAAACAATTAGTCTCACACCTAGCAATCATGCACATAAGGTTTAAATCAATCCAGCAATAGATATTATGCCTATAGGACTAAACTCAATTTCAAATTTAGAAATCATGCCTATAAGGTTTAAATCAATTCAGCAATTAGAAAGCATTCCTATAGGATTGAAAAGGGAAATAAAACCCTATCTTTAAAATCAGTGATATACCTAGAAATCATGTCTATAGGTCTGTAATTAATAAACTTGTAGAAATCATGCCTATAGGATCCTGTTGATCGATTCTGAATTCATTCGATGATGTCGATCACCTAGGAAATATACATGTAAGGTTTAATTCTCGGTTCATAATTGTGATATATTACTGCCTGAAGTGCCCAGATTTATACTGAATAAAATCAGTAGGCAAACAATAGGTTTTAACACCTTCCTTAATAATAAAACTGCCTCTGTATTTGTCTTCGCGCATAATATACTGCCTATTGGAACTTTAAAATCAACTACGTGCTTTTGTTTTCTTATGTGTGGAGGTCAATATGAGCTCATACTTGTTTCTTATTTGAAAGTTCTATTTGTTCTTGCTTGTCGCCTACATTTTACATTTTGAGCAACATAGGTTGGGTCTAGAAATATCCCAAATAGAGGTCCTAACACCTCCAGGGCCATAGGGGACAGGTAGTGCACGCATAGGGTACGAGCTAGAATCGACTAGAATGCTTAAGTAACAACTTAAAGATAGTAATTAGGTAGTAAAGAGATGATAGTTCGTGCGCTAATGCTATGAGTAACACCCCTCCTTGAGGGATTTACAAAGTATTGCACGGGGTGATCTTATAGGCTAAAACACTTAAGACCCCCCTCCCCTATTCCTGTTTGAAATAAATTGAGTATTTACTTGTACAAATTATTTTCCTTTCGTTTTGGACTAATTCGCTTAATTTAAGTTCGGCCGGGACCCACCGTTGTGGACCTCGAGGGGTGCCTAACACCTTCCCCTCAAGGTAATTTGAGCCCTTACCCGATCTCCGGTGATGTAAACTGGTTAAACGAGTTATTTTCTCTAGGTGCCCTAACGCACCTTAATCCGTTAGGTGGCGACTCTTCTAATTCCTTACCTATCCCAAAAAATGGAGTTGTCTCGAAAATGTCAAAACCCGATTTCGCACTGACCAACATTTCATGAACTAGGGTTTACATTTCTCAACAAATTTGGCAATATTAAGAAAAATTAAACACCCAAAACCCTAATAGGCATTAAAAACCATTACCCATTAATTTTTACCACTTGGTTAAGCATGCTGATGATTTAGGTCTATAATAACCCTAACTAGAAAGAAAAAACTAAAAATAAGTAAATAAAAGAGGAAGAATCTACAATTATAACTAAGAGATTGAACGTACCAATATCTAGATTTGTTGTAGGAGTGAAACTTGTTAGATTAGATGGAGTTTAGATGCACAAGTTTAGTATGATGAACAGTGAATGGGGGTTGTGAAATGGTAGAGTGAGAAAAGTGTAAAAGTATGAGGCCACCTCTATTTATACTAAACCCTAGGCCCCACCGACTCACCTGGCGCGACATCGGAATTTTACCGTTGACCGCGCTTTTCACAAGCTGAAGAACTAAGGCCTTAATTCCACCGCTGTCAGCGGAAATATGGCCGCGACCGCGGAACGAGGCCGCTGTCAGTGGAAGTTTGAACGCGGATGCAGAACAAACTTCATAGAGTTGCATTTTTTTGTTTTACAAGTCCGCGTCCGCGGAACTAATTCACCCCCGCGTAATTGCCACCGCTGACCGCCGAATTTGGAGCGCGACAACGGTTCTGTGCATGCTTAGCCAATTTTTTCCAGTATGTGTCCTACACTGCATCAAACAAGTCCTACACAAATCTCACAACCAATTAGTTCAAAAGAGCCTAAAATAAGAAGAAAAATGAAAAAGAAAAGAAATCACTTGGGTTGCCTCCCAAGAAGCTCCTGATTTAACGTCGCCGCACGATGCAGGTTACCATCATCAATTAAACTTTATTAAAGCCACCACGTGGCTATCTTCAATCTTTCCAAAGTAATGCTTCACACGATGCCCATTCACCTAGAAGATTTCACCATTTTTTGTTCTTTAAGTCAAGGGAACCAAAAGGTGTTAGAAGCACTACCTCAAAGGGACCACTTCATTTGAATTTTAGCTTGCCCGGAAAGAGACGCAACCGGGAGTTGAAGAGAAGGACAAAATCTCTCTCTTTGAATTCCTTGTTCTTGGCATATTTATCATGCAAATATTTCATCTTCTCCTTGTACAATGATGATCTAGAATAGGCATGAAATCGAAATTCGTCAAGCTCATTGAGATGTTCAACCCGGAGATTTGCCGCAATGTCTCACTCAAGATTTAACCTCTTCAAGGCCCATAGTACTTTATGTTCTAGCTCAACCGGCAAGTGACACGCTTTCAAAACACCAATTGATAAGGAGACATATCGATTGGAGTCTTAAATGCAGTCCTATAATCCCATAGCGAATCATCCAACTTCCTTGACCAATCCGTTCTATTGGCATTCACAGTCTTGGAAAAAATGCTTTTGATTTCCCTATTTGAAACCTCCACTTGTCCACTATATTGATGATGGTAAGGAGTAGAGACCTTGTGATCGACACCATATTTAGCAAGCAAAGAATCAAATGCTCTATTACAGAAATGAGGCCCCCCATCACTTATAATTTCCCGAGGAGTCCCAAACCGTGTGGAAATGTTCTTCTTGAGAAAAGCTACTACACTCCAGGCTTCATTGTTTGGAAAATTCACGGCCTCGACCCACTTTGAGACATAATAAACTGCCACAAGAATGTAAGTATTGCCACACGAACTAACAAAAGGGCCCATGAAGTCTATGCCCCACACAGCAAATATGTCAACTTCAAGAATAATTGTGGGGCACTTCATCATTCTTTGATATTCCTCCCCCTATCTGACACTCATCACATCTCTTCACAAGCTCACTAGTATCTCTATACAAAGTTGGCCAATAAATACCACAACCCAGAACTTTGGAAGTTGTCCTTGCCCCGCCGTGATGACCATCGTAGGGAGAGGAATGACAAGCATCAAGAATTCTCATTTGCTCTTCCTCTTGGACACACCTGCGAATCACTCCATCATTGAAAATTTTAAACAAGTAGGGCTCATCCCAATAATAGTCCAAACTTTCCCATTTGAGTTTCTTCCTTCGGTTAGAAGAGAGATCTCACGGGACAATGCTGGTAACAAGAAAATTGGCAATATCCGCAAACCAAGGCATACAATTCATGGAGACCGAGAGGAGTTGCTCATCCGGGAAAGTATTATTGATTTCAATACCATCCTTTGGCCTCCCTTTCTCTTCTAGCGGGGACAAATGATCCGCAACCTGATTTTCACTACCTTTCCGGTCAATAATCTCGAGGTCAATTTCTTGAAGCAACAAGACCCATCTCATCAGCTAGCTTTGGAGTCCTTTTTGTCATCAAATACCAGAGCGCCGCGTGATCGGTGTGAACAATCACTTTGGCGCCCATGAGATAAGGTCTAAATTTCTCCATTGCAAACACAATAGCCAGCAATTCCTTTTCTGTCACTGTATAATTAACCTGGTCATCGTTCTTAGTTTTGCTATCATAGTACATCGAGAGAAATATCGTGTTCACCTGTTGCCCCAAGACCGCTCCTACCGCAACATCACTTGCGTCGCACATAAGCTCAAAGGGTGAGCTCCAATTTGGTGCGGTAATGATTGGAGTGGTGGTTAATTTATACTTCAAGAGTTCAAAGGCCTTCATGCATTCTTCATTGAAATCAAACCTTGCATCCTTCTCTAATAGCTTGCATAGGGGATTCACCACTTTGGAAAAGTCTGTAAAGAACCGCCGCTAGAACCCCACATGACCAAGGAAACTTCTAACTCCCTTGACAGAAGTCGGAGGAGGTAATTTGAGATGACTTCTATTTTAGCCTTGTCCACTTCAATGCCATCTTTTGAATCTTATGGTTGAGGAAAATTCCCTCCTCGACCATAAAAAGACATTTCTCCCAATTTAACACAAGATTAGTTTCTTCACACCAGGCTAGAACCTTATCAAGATTTTACAAACATTCTTCAAATGAGTCTCCAACCACACTAAATTCGTCCATAAAGACTTCGAGGAAGTCCTCCACCATGTTTGTGAATATGGCCATCATGCACTACTGAAATATAGCGGGTGCATTTAACAATCCGAACGACATACTAGAGAATGCAAAGGTCCCATACGGGCAGGTGAAGGTCGTTTTCTCTTGATCTTCTGGGGTTATGAGAATCTTATTGTAACTTGAGTACACATCCAAGAAAAAATAGAAGGACCGCCCAGCAAGTCTGTCTAACATCTGGTCCAGAAATGGCAATGGAAAGTGATCCTTTCGGGTCACCTTGTTCAGTTTCCTGTAGTCCATACATACCCTCCAACCAGTCAGCCCGAGTAGGGATCAACTCATTCTTTTCATTTTTACCACGGTCATACCCCCCCCCCTTTTGGAAACACACAACACCGGTGAAGTCCAAGCATTGTCTGAGATTGAATAGATAACCCCTGCATCAAGTCTTTTGATTATCTCCTTTTTGACCACCTCTTCCATTGCCTCGTTCAACTTCCATTGATGTTCCACGAACGGTTTTGCATCATCTTCAAGAATAATTTTATGCATGCAAAAGGCGGGGCTTATGCCCCGAATATCAGCTAAAGTCCATCCAATTGCTTTCTTTCTCCTTTGGAGCACTTCAAGAGTTGAATTTACCTGCACTTGGGTTAAGCAAGATGAAAGAATAACAGGTGATGTAGAATAAGGGCCCAAGAATTCATACGTGAGGTCTGATGGGAGAGGCTTCAACTCCAAGGTAGGTGGCTCCTCGATCAAGGGCTTTGTCGGCGGAGTCTTCCGATTTTTCAAGTCCAAGGATAGCTTACGGGGTCCATAAGAATAGGATCCCATACCTTGCAATGCATTAGTACACTCAACCAAGCCATCCGTCACATCATCCTCATGGTTCAACAAGACCGCTTACATGGGATCTTCCACATTGATCATTGAGCTTGTGTCATCAATTATCACTTCCGTCACTAAATCCACGAAAGAGAAAACCTCGGTACTATTTGGTTGCCTCATTGACTTGCACATGTGGAAGACAACCTTTTCATCGCCCACCCGGAAGGTGAGATCACCGGCTTCAACATCCACCAAGGCCTTCCCGGTAGCAAGGAACGGACTTCCCAATATTATAGGCACCTCGTAGTCCACCTCGCAATCGAGGATCACAAAATCCGCCGGCAAGATAAACTTGTCGACCCGCACAAGAACATCATCAATAATACCAAGGGGCCGCTTCATAGTTCTATCTGCTATTTGTAGTCTCATTGAAGTTTCTCGTGGTTGACCAATACCCAAAGTTTTGAAGAAGGAGTAAGGGATCAAATTGATACTAGCACCCAAATCACATAATGCCTTTGAAAAATCCGCACTTCCAATGGTATAAGGGATAGTAAATGCGTCGGGATCTTCTAGTTTGGGAGCCATCGAGTGCACACTGGCACTAACTTGGTGGGTCATTTTGATGGTCTCGCATTCCATGGATCTCTTTTTTTGTCACCAAGTCTTTCATAAACTTGGCGTATCCCGGCATTTGCTCAAGAGCCTCAACCAATGGCACATTGATAGAAAAGCTCTCCATAATTTCTATGAACTTCTTGAATTGATTTTCACTTTTTTGTTTTGCCAATCTTTGAGGATAAGGAGGAGGAGGCCTAGGAAAAGGTGCCTTGGATTTTGGCACCACTGGCTCTTGAATGCCTATCACGTGTCCCCTAGACGGGTTCATGTCATGTTGTGATTCCTCCTCATTGTCATTTATATCAATCCTCACTTCACCATTCACTTGCTCTTCACTCACTTGCTCTACCACAATAGGAACATTATCATTTTGCAATTCATCATCATCACACACAACTCTTTTTTGCTTTGAGGTACTTGCTTCACCACCTCGACCACTCATTGTGGTCACTGCCATTTGCATGTTTGGTATTGTTATTGTTCCCTCCCTTCGGATTTACTACCGTGTCACTAGGTAGTGCCCCCTTAGAGCAAGTGTTCAATGCTTGCGATATTTTCCCCATTTGGACTTCAAGATTGCGGATGGAGGTCGCGTGGGAGGCAATTTGAGCATCAGAATCACCATTCCTCTCCATCATCTGTTTGAGCATATTCTTGATTTGGCCCATATCATTACTTGACAAACTTTGGCCTTGAGATTGATACAAAGGAGGATTGTTGGGTTGTTGATACATTGAGGGCCTTTGAACCCCCCCCCCCCCTCCCGATTTCCATTTCCACCCCAATTGTTGTTGTTCTTACCGTTCTAATTATTGTTGCCACCCCAATTTCTTGAGTTGTTGTTGTTCCAGTTTCCTTGACCTTGATTGTTCCAATTCTGATTATTACCTTGAGATCTCCATTGTTGGTTTGGAGCATTGCTCCGCTGCCCTTGGTAGTTGTTTGCATACATCACGTCCTCACTCTGGTCATCATATGAATCATCATTGTTGTATCCACTCACACCTTTCTCACTTTGATCATTGTTGCTTTGCATTTGTTGGCCACGTTGTCTTCGCTTGTTGACCATTAGATTGACCTCTTCCATTGCATGTACTTGCTTTGGTCCTTGGATTTGCTGAAGTTGTGCTTTGGCAAGCTGATTCATTGTTGTTGTTAACTCAACAATGGCCTGTCCATGGTCTTAGAGTTCCCTATGAAGATTGATCACATTCGGGTCACCTTGAGGAACGTTCGCCGGCTTTGCCACGCTGAAGAAGTGTCAGCCATTTCATCAAGAATATCACAGGCTTCATCATAAGAAAGCTTCATGAAATTTCACCCAGCTAATTGGTTGACCACACATTGATTGGTCGTGTTTATGCCCCGGTAAAATGTTTGTTGAATCACAGCTTCTGTCATGTCATTATTGGGGCATTTTATGACCATCATTCTGTATCTCTCCCATATCTTATGGAGGGGTTCATTTGGTTCCTGTTTGAATGCTAATATTATCCCTCAAAGCTTCCGTGTGTCCGGCGGAGAAAAACTTGGCAATAACTTTTCCTCCAACTTATCCCACATAGATATGGAATGGTTAGGGAGTCGTTCAAGCCAATCCAACGCTTTCCCTCTAAGAGAAAAAGGGAACAGTCTGAGCCTCAAAGCATCCTTCGACGCGTTGGTTTGTTTGATTCCCCAACAGGTATCCACAAATCCCTTTAAGTGTTTATAAGTATTCTGATGGGGAGCACCCATGAAATACCCTCGATTCTCCAATAATGTCAACATCACATTCGTAATCTGGAAATTGCCTGCCCAGATTCGGGGTGGGACAATTGCACTAGCATATCCCTCATTTGGAAGCACCCGAGGAGCTGCTCTTGGAGGAGGAGGGGGAGGGTCTGGAATATTTTCATTGGCATTGGCCTGGTAGCCTCTTCTTTGAAAATGAGGTACTAGATGTACCTCATCATCCCCGTTATCATCTACCTTCTCCCCCGGTATAACATTGCCAAGAGGATCAGCCATTTGTACCTACATCGATTAAACACACAAGTTAGTAAAATATAAGGAAAGAAAAATAATCTACACAACTAATTAAATAGATAGCCAACACCGTTTAACTCCCCGGCAACGGCGCCAAAAAGTGATCGACTCCTACCTACACCACTATAGAATGGCAAGGCGGGGTCGATGTAGCTTTTGCCGATAGGATCGGGATTGAAATCCACAAGGAGTTAGAATATTGGAGTTGGGTTCCTATCCGACTTAGTTATGTATCTTGCTTTTAATTTTACTTCTAATCATAGGTTGTTTTGATTCTATACTAGTTGTATTGCTAAAGATGACTAAAAACAAGCTAAGTGTAATCTTTTTGTAAGGTTTTCTCAATTTATAAAAGGCACTAGGGAAGCAACTTACACTTAGGAGAGTATCTAACGGGATCTAGAAATTAGGACAAACTTGTTGTACCTGGGTTCATGATATAACCTCACACTCAATTACTCACCCTACACCTCTCGGTAGTTTGGGTGACTTTGCCCGAATTGGGTGTTTCAATAGTGCAAGTGAAATTGGCTCAAGTCGGGTATTACTATCTCTAGGTTCTACCTTTAATTGGGGCTATCAATCTCTTGAATTCACCCCAATTCCTTATTAGCCTATTTTACCTAGACTTGGGTCATCTTTCTCAAGAATAACCCTAGTCACAAAGGCATGAATCATTGTTTGCAACCACTAATTCAATAGATAAAGCATGAAACAAGCTAAATATCACTAACCCAATAACAAGTAAGCCCTAAAATTAAAGACCCATTAGTTAACCACACTAGGGTTGGGTCACAACCCTAGCTAATGGATCTAGCTACTCATATTCAAGATAGAAATCAAAAGAGTAGATGAAATTAAAGCCATAAATGTTAAATACAAAGATAAAATCTAAGATAATGAGCTAAAGCTACTCTAAAATTACTCAAAAGGGAAAAAGGTTGTTGTTCACGAGCTCTCCAAAACATAAGATGACCTAAAAATGTGAAAAAGAACTATTTATACATAGCCAAAATTACTGGACAAAAATGCCCCTACGGAATAGGCGCCCCAGCGGATTGACTTTCGCGCCCGCGCAATTACAAGCGCGAACTGCGCTTCTTCAAACTCGGACTTCATATGGCCTCTTTGAACTTTGATTCCGCTCCTAGCGGAATTTTGATCGCTTCAGCGGTAAGAAATAGTGCGGCCGCGAAATAAGCGATGACCGCGTTCTTATGTTTGGCCCAAATTTCTAGCTCTCTTATTCTTCATAACCGCTCTCAGCGGAATTTCCTCCGCGGTCGCGTCAATGGCTTCGTGCCCGTGCTTTTGTGACGTTGTCAGCGATCCCATTTGAGTACAAAATCCAACTCTCTGAACCTGATTTCGCGGTCGCCCTCAGAATTCCACCTCAGCGGTCAATCTTCCGCTACAACGTGAGAATAGCACTGTCAGTGCTCTAGTGAGTTCAGGGTCTTTGCAAGATTGGTCACTTTCTAAAGTTGTTTTGGCCTCTTTGCCTCATTTTTTACCAAAATCTGCAAGTAAACACCTCGAGGTAGTTTTTGGGAATACTTCAACGCATGTTTTCCCCAAAACCTAAGAAAAAGAGGTTAAATAGCATGTCAAAACCCCTAGTTATCACTTGACCCACACCATTCCGCCTCAGATCCTTCAGCACCATCTGTACCGGTGGCACCATCTGACCAGTCTGATAAGCCAGGCCTTATTGCTGACACTGCTGAGGCAGTGCGTCCGATGTTAGCCAACCAAGCCACACCTAGAGTTGAGAATGATTAGATTCAGTTGGTTGATCTTGAGCGAGATGACATTTTTAGGGACACAAAGATGTCAAAGGTGCTATAAGGAGTTTTCTTCACCTTTTCCCTCTTTTACTCTTATTTTGTTAAGCATCGGGGACAATGCTCATTTTTATTGGGGAGGGGGGTGAAGTTTATTTGAAACATTTGGTACTTTAATACATTTGGCTTGTAATAATTTTGATGATATTCTCTCTTTTCATATATGTATGTATATATATTCGCTCTCTCTTACTATGTATATTCATTCTATATTTAGTAGTTTTGCTCATTAGCTTCTTTATCTTTGTTTTTGTTTAGTAGCTTATTTTTATGTTTTAGTAGCGTATTAGTTCTTGTTTTGTTTAGTAGATTCTTTTTATTTTGTGTGAACTAGGTGACTCGTCCCAACGATGGATGGCCTGAAAACCTTCTTAAAGGAATGAATCTGTTTTTTGTGTTTAGGTAATAATAGTAGTAGTAATGAATAAAAAGACCTAATTAAGTCATGCTTCAAGAGTCAACCATGCTTCAATTGGCACCAACACACTTAACTACGTCTTATGGTTAGAGACAAGATTTTTGAAAGAAATAGCTCTAGTTAGTGACTTTGTGACTCTTGTGTTGACTTTGGCAATCATCGAGTGGTTTAATTGGACCATAGTGATCTTTAAACTTGAATGTGGTCTTTGTAGGCTCTCCACTCTATCCTCTTTTACAATCTAGTTGCGTGAGAGGTGAGATGATTTGTTGCTAGTCCAAGTATCCATGCGAAGGGTCTAGAACTTGCCCCAAATGTGTTTCAAGGTGAAATCCTAAGTTTCGCTTGGTTTGAGAAGTGATTGTAGGATCTCTTTGGCCATTTTGCGTTTTCTATTGCCAACCAATGTTATTATCCCTATTCAACCCCTTTGTGCCTCTAGCCTTTCTCATTTGATAACCAAGTTACAAGTTTTACCCGTTTTGTCGTGACCCTCTCTTGGCACCCGAGCTTTTCTGGACACTCTTGTGAAATAAATGTCTTAAAACGTAACTTTGGGAGAGGGATGATAAAGTTGAAAAAGGTATCAAAGCACAAAAAGAGAAAATAAATTATCTCGATGAGAAGATAAGGCAACAAAATAAAAGAACAAGAAAAATGCAAAAAATGAATAAGTGGAAGGGTTGAATGGATCCAAAAAGAAGTAATGATCCCAAGCATTAAGAAATCAAAAAGGGAGAAAAAGAATGAAATGAACAAGAAAGAGTGATGTTAAGTCTGTCTAGTCCCCAGTGAAAAGAAAGTGCCACTAAGAATTGGCAAGTGTGAGTCGAGAAATGAAAGATAGAGTGCTTAAGGAAAGGTATAACCACTTACCCATACGGTATCCTACCCTAACCCAAAAGCCTTCATTACATCCCGAAAGAAGTCCTACTTGATTTCAAACCGAGTGAGCTTACATTAGTGGCGATCTACATGAGGGGCAAGCATATGGTACTTGAAGCCGTACTTGTGACATTCTCTTGTGAGAGATGAGTGAACCTTTCATAAATCTTCGGATTGAGTGCTAACTTCTTAAAGTGAGCTTGGCAAATGGAAAGTAGAGGAGGAAGAGTTTGGAGTCCACCATGGACTACGTGATAGAGCAAGAGTCCTTGACGAGTAATGTCAATTGTTGAAGCTCAAATGTCACATTAGAACTAAATGTGAATGAATGTTTAACTTGTCACCTTGTTGATAATGCATGAGTAGTGTGGGTAATTGTTGGTCCCAACTTATGTATGAATGGCTTACCTTTAACTCGCTGAAATGACCCTTAACTTTAGGAGGTGGGACTAATTTATTTTCTTGAGGATAAGCAAAGACTTAAGTTTGAGGGAGTTGATAAGTGAGGATTTTGACTGCTTATTAATACCTTTTTTCTTTTGTTTTAGTCCAAAAGTATTGAATTGTGTTCCCGAAACTAATAAAATTGTTCAAATTATAGGAATGCTAGAAGTTTGATCTCCCGTTATGAAATCCGACTAAAAAAGGAGTGTTCCGAAGCACAAGGCAATAAAGGGCGCAGAAGCAAAGATGTGTGGTCAGCATAGGGAATCATGCGGCGGCAAAAGAAATTGCAGACCGCAAATTCCATCTACGGCTGCAACCCAAGCTGAAGAATCAATCAGGCTTTTGACAAATCTGCGGACCGCACATGAATTGTGCGGCCGCAAAACTGGGTCTGCACTGACAAGTATTTTCAAGTTCAGAGAATGTGCATAAGAACAAGTCATGACGCCTTGCAGAAGTGCGGACGACACAAAAAGTATGCGGCCGCAGAAGTTGCCTCGCAACCGCAGTCCAAAAATGTGCGGCTCCATAATCCTCCTTCCTGCTAACTAAAGAAATTTGCGGACCACACATGGAATTGTGCGGCCGCAGAACCTCTCGTGGGGAATTTTTGTCAGCGATTTTTGGCCTAGCATAAAGAGACGAGTTTCATAAGTTTAGGTAAAGGTTGAACATTAAAAGTTGTTATAGCCGTTTCTCTTTAGTACTTTAGGCAGTATTACATTATTTTAGTGTTTAAATATTAGATTTCATCATTTTAATCTTTCTTTATGAGTTTAATTAGCTTTTCAATTCTCATTATGAGTATCTAGATTTTACTAGGGCTCTGACCCAACCCTAGTGTGTAAACATTATAGGTATTTAATTTAATGCTTGGTTATGATTGGGTGTTGATTATTTAGCTTAGTTCATGCTTTAATTTTAGAATTAATGGTTGCCAACATTGGCTCATGCCTATTTGACTTAGTCTCTACTTGAGATAGAAGGACCTAGTCTAGGATAACTTGGTTAACAAGGAATTGGATTGAGAGATTGATTAGCCTAATTAAAGGGTTCAAACTAGAGATAATAAGAACCCAACTTGAGCTCATATCAACTATTTTGCTTGATACCCGTTTGGACTTGAGAAAGCCAAATTGGGCAAAATCACTCTTTGACCGAGAGGTATTGAGTGGCTAATTAAACTCTTTAGTACTTTAGGCAGTATTACATTATTTTAGTGTTTAAATATTAGATTTCATCATTTTAATCTTTCTTTATGAGTTTAATTAGCTTTTCAATTCTCATTATGAGTAGCTAGATTTTACTAGGGTTGTGACCCAACCCTAGTGTGTAAACATTATAGGTATTTAATTTAATGCTTGGTTATGATTGGGTGTTGATTATTTAGCTTAGCTCATGCTTTAATTTTAGAATTAATGGTTTCAAACATTGGCTCATGCCTATTTGACTTAGTCTCTACTTGAGATAGATGGACCTAGTCTAGGATAACTTGGTTAACAAGGAATTGGATTGAGAGATTGATTAGCCTAATTAAAGGGTTCAAACTAGAGATAATAAGAACCCAACTTGAGCTCATATCAACTATTTTGCTTGATACCCATTTGGACTTGAGAAAGCCAAATTGGGCAAAATCACTCTTTGACCGAGAGGTATTGAGTGGCTAAAATAGAGTTGGGAGTTATAATACGCCCCAATCAACAAAACAAGTATTAACGTATTTAACCTATTAGGAAAACACCCAGATGATGGTCACGTCTCTAGGATTTTAAACTATTTGGAAAAACACCAAAAACATTCATCTCTAATCTATTTTTCTTATGTATTGGTTAAAAAGAGCTTCACACGTGTAATAATTATGATGACTCAGCAATCTATGTGGAACAATGAAAGCGTAACAAATGGACAGAACTCTGTGAAGAGGTACGAGGCACAGAGGCACGGAATAACATACCCACGGGGTAATCAGCTACGGGAATTTCAACCTGATTGAGAAGATGAAGAGGCACAGTCAGAATGAATCCAGGCAGAATAAAGGGCATATTCGGAGATCTTCAATTAATGAGCCAGACGTTACATAACCTTCATGCAACAGTTACAGTTAATCATTGTAACATCACATTAATGCCATTATTAGTCATTAATGCTCAATTACTGAAAAAGGTAGACGTTATATAAAGAAATTCGTTATATAAGGGAGTAAAATATAACTTGTAGGACACATTGGAACTACTATTGCAATACATTTACTTTTTTCGTGTATCTAACTTCTTTCTAATTACAAATTTCCTTGCAATTATTAGTTTATTCGTTGGTTATCAGAAACCCGTGTGCTTCTTCAAATAGCTTTGGCAGAGAATCTAATTCTTTGGTTAAACAAATTGGTTCCGTTACCGGGATCTGATAATCTTTGTTTACTTGCAAGCAAACATTCTCTGAATTATGTCAAACACCAACGATAACAACCAACAGAGGATTGGAACTCCAGTTCCATCACCTGCTTGAACCCCATAAGGTTCAAGGGAACCTTCCCCAGAAAGATTTACTACTCAAAACAACAATCATAACGGTAACGATCAAACAGAAGAACAAGATCAGGTGAAACAATGATTGATGGATATGTAAACCAAGCCTTACAAGACTTTGTGAGGGGGATACCGGCAGCATCACCTACACCGCCTCCTAACAACACCATAACTATAGAAAATCCTCAATCTGGATTAGCAAACTCAGGAAGTGGGGGTACACCTAACGAATCCCTCGAAGCAAGACCAGGTATGTCCAGTATCCCAAAATTACAATCTTTATTACTAACCTTGCGGAAACAGGTGAAGGAACAAAACGATCGAATCGAACAAATTCCTGGAGTACCATCTGTTATCAAAGGCATTAAAGTTGATAGATATTCTCAACAACCTTGGAAACCAAGTGCAGCACCCCTTCCTATTCCTAAGAAATTCAAGATTCCTGACGTTCCCAAGTATGACGGGACAACTGACCCACGCGATCATGTAATTGCTTTTACCACCGGGGTAAAAGGCAACGACCTCGCTAAACAAGAAATTGAGTCAGTACTAGTCAAGATGTTTGGAGAAACACTCACTAAAGGAGCATTAACATGGATTCTCTTTTACTTGAAAACTCTATTGATTTTTTTGTTGAGCTTGTAGATTCTTTTATAAAAGCGCATTCCGGTGCGCAAAAAGTCGAAAAAAGAATGGAGGATATATTCAAAATAAAACAGGGAGACACGGAGTTGCTTCGTGAATTTGTAGACAGGTTCCAACGCGAAAGAATGATGCTACCAAGGGTACCTGACAATTGGGCAGCCATGGCATTTCCAAGCAATTTGAATGACAAAAGTTCAGAAGCCACGAGAAGGCTCAAAGAAAGCTTAAGAGAATTTCCCGCCATAACATGGAACGATGTCTATAACAGGTATAGTACCAAGCTGCGAATAGAGGAGGATACCATTGCCCAATCAAAAACTGAAGATCGAACCAGTTCTAGACCCTCCGAACCGGAAAGGAGAATAGGTAAGAACATGTACGACCCTTATATGGGACCCTCGGGACGAGAAACTCGTTCCAGGTTTGAAAAGATTCGGTCAGAATACAGACCATCAAATAGAGATACGGGCTCGTCCTCATCAAGATCCAGAAAGGATCGGGATGAACGAAGCAGAGGTAACACAAGAATTGGAGAGCACAACTTCAGTGTAAGTACTTCTGAATTAATTGCAGTACTGAGAAATATGGACGATAAGGTTCGATGGACCAAAGAAATGAGGTTGAACCCAGATAAGAGGAACCCAGACTTCTGGTGTGAGTTCCATAATGACCATGGACACAGAACGTCAGACTGCAGATTTTTGCTACCTAACAGAATTGTTTAGTGAAAACGGTAAGCAGGCATATATGAAGAACCGGCAGGAGCCACCAAAACCACCATCTCCATAACGAACGGTCAACGTAATACACGGAGGTGATAAGGTAAATGGAGTAGTCTGCAAAAGAACCACAAAATTCACAATTACACACGGGAAGCAGATTCGTGAAGATCTGGAAGCAGACAATATATCATTCGACAATGCAGATATCAACGGATTAATAATCCCACACAATGACGCCTCGTAATATCCTTACTTATACATGACACTAACGTAAAAAGAGTGTTGATTGATCCAGGTAGCTCAATTAACATTATCCTATCAAGAGTTGTGGAAGAAATGCTAATTGAGGATCGAGTAATCCCAAAATCACGGGCCTTATCTGGGTTTGACAACTCTACGGTCATAACAAAAGGGGAAATTGAGCTTAGCACTTATGCAGAGGGAGTAATCAAAAATACTAGGTTCCAAGCCATTGATACTGACATGTCCTACAACATAATCATGGGGAGACCATGGATCCATGACATGAGAGCAGTACCACCTACCCTACATCAGGTAATCAAATTTCCTTCCGGATGGGGAATTCAACAGATTCGAGGCGATTAGCAAACCTCAAAGAGTATAAATTTCGTGGTACATTATAACAAAGAAGCGGAAGAATCAAAAGATAAGGAAACCACTCAGGCAGGTACGGTTGCACAAAGAGGGACGAAAAAACTTGTTGCTCAAACAGGTATAGAAGAAATTCTTATTCAAACAGGTACGGCAAATGATAGCCACAAGAAGGTGAACCGGGTCACCTCGGAAGAAATACCAAAACATGCGGACATGGATTCCAGACCTGATGTCATTCAGGAACCAGAAGAGGATGAATATATCAAAACAACTACGGAAGAGCTCGAAGTTGTTCCACTGTTCGAACAGAAGCCTGAACAAAAAGTCCACATAGGCACGAGGCTAAGTCCTAGCAGAAGAGGTGAGCTAGTTGATTATTTAAAAGCTAACGCAGATTGCTTTGCTTAGTCCCATTCATACATGACAGGTATCCCACCAGAAGTGATGACTCATAAACTTAATGAAGATCCATCTTTCGTGCCTGTCAAGCAGAAGAAAAGAAAGAAAGGACCATTCAAGAACCAAGTGATCGACGATGAGGTACAGAAACTCTTGAAAATTGGTTCAATACGTGAGGTAAAATACCCTAATTGGTTAGCCAATACTGTAGTGGTACCCAAAAAGAATGGTAAATGGAGAGTATGCGTAGATTACACAGATTTAAATAAAGCATGCCCTAAAGATTCATTTCCATTACCACACATAGATCAAATGATTGATGCCACTGCAGGACACGAATTGTTAAGCTTTTTAGATGCATACTCTGGTTATAATCAGATAAAAATGGATCCCTCAGACGAGGAAAAAACTTCCTTTATTACAAACAGGGGGACTTATTGTTACAAAGTCATGCCTTTTGGCCTGAAAAACGCTGGATCCACGTATCAAAGGCTAGTGACCAAGATGTTTCAGGAACATCTGGGAAAGACGATGGAGGTTTACATCGATGACATGCTGGAAAAATCAACACAAGCGGAAGATCATTTCCAGCATCTTTCAATCACCTTTGATATTTTATGCAGTTCTTAAAAAACAGAATCAGTTCGAATGGACTGAGGAATGTCAATAGGCTCTCAAAGACCTGAAGGCATATTTATCAAAACCCCCATTGCTGTCAAAACCAAAACAAGAGGAAAAGTTGTATGTCTATCTTATCGTAGAAGAAATTGTCGTAAGTGCAGTACTGGTAAGGGAAGACAAAGGTAAACAATCTCTAATTTATTACGTAAGCAAGTCTTTGTTAGATGCTGAAACAAGATACCCACATCTGGAAAAATTAGCTTTAGCTCTGATTATGGCAGCTAGGAAATTAAGACCATATTTTCAATGTCATCCCATTACTGTTGTGACTTCATACCCATTGAGAAATATTCTTCATAAACAAGAATTATCGGGAAGATTAGCTAAATGGGCAATAGAATTAAGTGAGCATGACATAATATATCAGCCTAGACTGCAATAAAGTCTCAAATTTTAGTTGATTTCGTCGCTGATTTTAATACTAGCATAATTCCTGAAGTAGAAAAAGAGTTACAACTCTTTAACGGGGCTAATCCATGTATATGGATCTTATTTACTGATGGCTCCTCTAATGTAAAAGGAGCTAACTTGGGAATAGTTTTAATATCACCCACGCGTGAAAAGATACGGCAAGCTATTAAATGTTATCCCATAACTAACAATGAAGCAGAGTACGAAGCTGTCATTGCCGGACTTGAACTGGCACAGGAACTCTCAATCGAGCAAATCGTGATCAAAAGTGACTCTCAACTGGTAGTAAACCAGATGCAGGGGACTTATATCGCAAGAGAGACTCGTATGCAACAATACCTGGAAAAGGCACGAGACTTGGTAAGACAATTCCAATCATGGAAAATTATGCAAATACCCAGGGAGGAAAATGCATAAGCGGATGCATTAGCTAAACTTGCAGCAGTTGCAGAAGTGTCAAACAAAGACAATGCAATTGTCATTCACTTATTTCACTCAGCGATCGACCGGGATAAAAAAGAGGTAACATTTAACAATTTAACCTGGGATTGGAGAAATGAAATTTTAAACTTTTTGCAGAATGATATCGTACTTGAAGATAGAAAAGCAACTCAAGCACTACGCTGAAAAGCTGCACGGTACTGCCTCATTCGCAATGCTCTATACCGCAAAATGTTCGGAGGTCCCTTAGCAAAATGCCTTGGACCCAATCAAACAGAGTTCGTGATGAAGGAAGTCCACGAAGGACACTGTGGAAATCATGCAGGAGCAAGATCTTTAGTCAAAACCCTAATCAGAGCAGGGTACTATTGGCCCAAAATGGATGAAGAGTCTGAAAGTTTCGTAGCTAAATGCGACAAGTGCCAACGGTTTGCTAATAACATGCATCGACCAGCAGAGTTACTCCACCCAGTGGTATCACCATGGCCATTTATGAAATGGGGCATGGACATAGTAGGACCTTTTCCCCCAGCTAAAGGAAAGGTACGGTTCTTACTCGTGTTAACTGATTATTTCACAAAATGGGTGGAGGCAGAAGCTTTTAAACAGGTTCGTGAAAAAGAAGTGAAAAGCTTCATATGGCGAAACATAATATGCCGCTTTGAAATACCAAAGGATATCGTATGTGATAATGGCCCGCAATTCATAGGCTCTCAAATCACGGAATTCTTCGAAAGTTAGCAAATCAAACGAATCACTGCATCACCATATCACCCCCGTGGATAATGGACAAGCCGAGTCAACGAACAAGGTCATCATCAATAACCTAAAGAAACGGTTAGAGAAAGCCAAAGGAAACTGGCCTGATGAGTTACCGGCAGTATTATGGGCTTACAGAACGACTGCAAAAACAGCCATGGGAGAAACTCCCTTCGCGCTTGTTTACGGATCAGAGGCTTTGATACCAGTGGAAATTGGTGAACCAAGCACAAGGTTTACAACAGCAACGGAAGAAACAAACAACGACGAGTTGAGAACCAATTCGGACCTTCTCGAGCAAAGAAGATAAGATGCGCTAATACGTATGGCAGCTCAAAAACAAATCATAGAGCGATATTACAACAGAAAAGCTCACCTCAGATATTTCAAAATTGGGGACTTCGTTCTCAAAAAAATTCTTCCAGTCAACAAAAGAAGCCGGTGCGGGAAAGCTAAATCAAAATTGGGAAGGACCTTACAAATTCGGTGGCATTGCTGGGAAAGGCGCTTATGAGCTGGAGGCTATGGACGGCAGGATCTTACCAACCAGTTGGAATGTCGTCCACTTGAAGAAGTATTACTTCTAAGGAAAAGGAATACCCCCGGTCAGGTATCACTATGTTCGATTTTACTTTTGTACAGTTAAAATTATACTAACCATTTTAGATGATAGACAAAAAGCTAACCCATCACCAGATGATGATATTAGACCTGCAAAGACACGAGGAAGTAACTGAATTCCCGATTTAGGGTTACAACTTTCTTATGGATGTTTTAAAGGGTTAAGCAGCCATCATCTAAAATATTATATACCTTCGAGTCCCGTATGTTTTTCCTTTTCAGGAAAAGGAGCACAAGGAAGGAATAGTCAAGTGCTCGAGATTTCATTCTTCAAAGCTCAAACACTTGGGGGACTATACAGTATGGAAGGCAAAGTTAAAGCAAAGAAGACTACCAAAAAGTTAGAAACTCAAGCCTGAAAGATCCATCTTCCCAACAAGTCAAGTATTACGAGCAAAATCAAAAAAGCCAAAGACTCAAAATACAAAGCCTGATTCAAAAAACCTTTGAAATACATATTCGCGAATGTAAACGAATGTTCAGGTTAAAGGCAGAATATTAGTTACGAGGTAGAAATGCACATCTTTGTATTTATTCAGAAAACTGTTGTAACTGAAAACAGTTATGGATAAAGATCATCATCTTTGTACTTATTCGAAAAACTGTTATAAATGAAAATAGTTACGAAATCCTTGTACTTATTTAGAAACTGTTATAAATAAAAATAGTTACGGATGAAAGATCATTATCCTCATATCTATTCAAAAAACTGTTATAAACGAAAAATAGTTACGGATGAAAAAGCATCACCCTCGTATTTATTAAAAACTGTTGTCAATGAAAATAGTTACGGGTAAAAATTCATACCCTTATATTTAAAACTGTTGTAAACAAAAAACAGTTATTCCCTTGTACTAATTCGAAATAATTGTTACAAAAAGGAAAACAGTTACGAGTGCAAGTTTATACCAAATTTGTTAAAAGAAAACAGTTGCAAAATGAGTTATAGACGATACGCAAACACATGTGAAATGTTACGAAAGTTCAATACAAAAACTTTCTTTAAAACATTGTTAGAAAGAAACATGTGAAAAATTCATATCTCTCTATTGCATATTTACACCATTATGAAGTTGAGACGTCTTCTTCATTAAGTGTCGATCAAAAAGGGCCCTCTTTCATAAACCATGCCTATTACGGAAAGGCACGCATAATCTAAGCATTTTGTAAATGCAAAACTCAGAGGTAAACCAAAAACCTCAAAAATAAAGCATGCAAAAACTTAAAAGAGTGAAACAAAAACTCGAAGGAAACTGAAGTCATGCTAGCATTAATATATTAATGGGAAAATAAACTAAGAGTTACCTTAGTCTAAGCCATATTAATTTTCACATTAGGTGCCCCTAAGTTGTCATTTGGGGACTTAAGAAAAGATCCAAACCTACCCCCGATGGGACTGGCAGTAACCACCAATTGATACAAAGAGAAAAAAAATGAGGAGAACCAAGTTCTTAAACTTCTTCAAATGGGGGGTTGCCTTCACTGGCAGGAGGTTCGGCTTGGGATGAAGAGACATGAGCAGCTTGGACCTCAATCTCTGGGGAAGAAAGATTTTGACTTTGCTGAGACTTCTCAATAATATCTTTGGTTTTGGAAATTTCGGCTTCAAGTCAAAACCTTCTTGGCCCATTTCCGTCAATGTGTCAAGACGAGAGTTCATATAAACCCAGCTAACATCGACAGCTGCTTTGTCTTCAAGAGCTTCATAGTCTTTCTCCCACAGCTCAACGTCGGCTCTTAATTCATCCCTTTCAGCTGTGGCAGCATCATGAGAGGCCTGTAAAGGAGCGAAGGATCTTTCTAGGAATTGGACCTTCTCCAAAGAGTTACGGAGATCTTCTTAGGTTTGAGTGAGCGATTGAACTCACCAGAATACTCCTCCTTTTGGTCCAATAAGGCCTTCAGGCTCCTGATTTCTTCAGAGGCACGGGACAGCTGCTCTGCGAATGAAGACTCTAAGACACTCTTGTCCTTGCCTGCCTAGTTCAAAGACGCCTTCTCAACGGCCAATTCTGCTGCCATCATCCTAACTTGCTGCTCCAAGGTACATTTTTCTTCCTCCGCTGCCTCCTTTTCAAGTTCCAGACTCTCGTACTGCTCCTTCCAATTATCCACCTCAATACAGAAATCCTTTGCTGCCTGCTCCACTTGGGAAACGCTCTTCATTAACTCTGTGCCTATAAGATTGATCTACAAAAGGTGACAAATTAGATACGGTAAGAACGTATATGAACACAAGCAAAGGAAAACAAATTTTACCTTTAAAGAAGAGTGCACAATTTCATTCACCCAAGTAAGGGAACCATGGTTGTCCAGCTTAGCTCTCTCAGTCGATCCTATCAAGGGTTTCAACCATACGTCGGCTTGGACCGACTTTTTGAAGAGGCTACCCGCTACTGGAACCTCTATCATCACCTGCCTCATCTCCCCCTGCTGGAAGACCCTACTTCTGCAACAGAAGGCACAGAAGCAGGGATAGATAAAGGAGTCACGGGCAAAGAAGCCTGAGAGGTGGAAAAAGCCACGGGAGCAGAAGCAATGACAGGAGCGGGAATAGCCATGGGAGTAGAAACTACAACAGGAGTAATTGAGGGAAGTTCTTTAAGAGCAGGAGGAGAGAAAACAGCAAGGGGAGCTTCATCAGCAATAGAACCAAAACCTTCACGGAACAGGGATCAACTAATTCACGAACGGGAGAGGGAGTTGCATCATCAGGGGTAGATATTTCAGATTCAGGCACGAGAGGGTCAATGATAGGTGCAGACTCGTCGTCAGAGACCACCTTCCTCCTACATGACCTATGGATTAGAGAACCCTTCTCTTCCTCCTCTTCCTCTAAGGTCCTTGACCCACTTGCTTTTATCTTTGAAGAGGAGGAACCCGAAATGATCTCCTGGGCCTATGCCAGGGACAACTTTGAAGCAGACACGGCTGCAGCAGGAACTCCACAAGCAGGAAACCCTATTAAATGAAAGGGATTAAATAAAGCTCAAAAGAGGGAAGAAGTAAAAACAAAAACTTCACTTACCGTGAGTCTTACCTTTCCAACCAAACATCCCAGAGAGGTATTTCCACGAACGTTCTTCTAATGGAGCGGTTAACAAGAGTTTTTCGGAAACCGGAGACATTCTCGATGGTTCTCATGATTGCTGCAAAGAAAAGAGATAGTTACGGTACTGATAAAGTATCAAAAACAAAAGGAAATGAATGTAAGCAAAACTGTACTGTTGTGCAAAATTCCACTTCTCAGGGAAAGGGAGATTTTCTTCACCTACTAAACGAATAGTAGGAACAACAACATACCGAAAAAACCACCCTCGGTCTTTATCATCGTCAGGAATCACTAACACTCTTTTACTCCTGGCCGCAAGAGTAAAAACTCCCTGGCGGAACAACATTGGAGAATAGAGGTGAATGAGATGATAAAAGGTAAAGGGGACCGAAGCTAAAGTAGCCAAATATCTAAGGCACGCAACAATTCGCCACAAGAGAGGACCGACTTGTCCCAGACAAACTTTGAAGAATCGACAAAACTCGATGATAACGGGGTCGATAGGAGGCTTGAATCTTAATGTGAAAGGATAGGTATAAACAAAAGAATACCCAACCTTGTAAGAGGTTATTCTTTGATTACTATTGGGAACAAAAACAGGAAAATCAAGCTTCCAGTAACAGTCCCTGCGTACAAGAGGCACTAGACCCTCAATTATTTGGGTAGGGTACTTGTCAGCCCCGTCATGAGAAGACATTGAAGAAAGCTTATCCTTTAAAGCCTGACTATCCCAAGCAAAGGAAAATTCCGCAGGTACTATTTCATCGACCCTCAGCTCACGCAGAGGTTCACTGTGTTCTTTACCTTTTGAAGAAGATATCGAAGCCATAGCCCTTGGAGAAGACAAAATGGCAGACCTAGAAGAAGATGGGGGAGTAACTTGAGAAGAAGAGGAACCCTTGGATGGAGTAGAGCCTAAACTCCTAAGTCTGCCTCCCCTCCTACTCTGTGTCGGAGCAGAAGAAGGAGTCAGATCATCTACGTTAATGACTCTCTTAGACTGGTTTGAAGAAGACATATTTATAAAGACAAGAATTTTTGCAAACAAGGAATGGAAGTTGGAAGTTTTTCGTGAAAGTAAAGAAAGGAAAAGAGGTATTTATACCCGAAGGCAACCGTCAAAAAATGGAAAAAACAGTGATGTGAAAGTCATAATTAAAGTTGTCACTTCGTGACTGATGCAGCCGCAAAAAGCCCTAAAAGATGCTGAACAATTGCAGAACCAATCCGGGAATGCCACGTGACACATGCATTAAATGGAAGTGATAAGCGACGCCTACGTTCAGAGATGGATGCAATGTTACGAGTGAAGCGGCGGCAAAATATTCCCGCCATAAATGAGTATTCACTTACCAAATATTAATTGGAAAATAAATGGTAAGTGGGAGGACTATCTGTATTGGTAAAAAAGAGTTTCACACGTGTAATAATTGTGATGACTCAGCAATCTATGTGGAACAATGAAAGCGTAACAACTGGACAGGACTCTGTGAAGAGGTACGAGGCAAAGAGGCACGGAATAACATACCCATGGGGTAATCAGCTACGGGAATCTCAACCTGATTGAGAAGATGAAGAGACACGATCAGAATGAATCTGGGCAGAATAAAGGGGCAGATTCGGAGATCTTCAATTAATGAGTAAGACGTTACATAACCTTCATGCAACAGTTACGGTTAATCATTGTAACGTTACATTAATGCCATTATTAGTCATTAATGCTCAATTATTGAAAAGGGTAGACATTATATAAAGAAATTCCCTATATAAGGGAGTAAAATATAACGTGTAGGACACATTGGAACTACTATTGCAATACATTTACTTTTTCGTGCATCTTACTGCTTTCCAATTACAAATTTCCTTGCAATTATTAGTTTATTCTTTGGTTATCAGAAACTCGTGTGCTTCTTAAAATAACTTTGGCAGAGAATCTAATTCTTTGGTTAAATACCTTAGCTTGCAATCTAATGAGTAATAGTAGAAGTAGGAATCAAAACTCTGTTGTGAAAGTGCAATTTTAGGTAGTCAATTCGCTTGCTTTAAATATATACTCCTAACACCCCTCATAACTCTCTGTGAATTCAACCAAGACTCATAGTTGGATAATTTATACTGCACACGACCATATAATCTCTTATCGAGATGTGTTGTGGATGTCATCGTTACTGCCCCAAATGAGCCTGCATCATACTTTGATATAAAAGAACTATAATTAGTTACATCTTAACACATGACTCTCACCGTTTTTGGGATCCTAATTCCTAAAATAAGTATTTGATGCGTCTGAAGTGTTCACATTCGCAAATACTGTCACATCCAAAATAGTAGTAAATGTAAACTAACATATGATCAAACTTCTCCAAATTAAACAACATTATTATTAACATACCAACAAAATGATCAAGTCATACATCCTTTATGATCCTGTCTAATTAGTATATCTCCCATTTTGGCTCAGAAGTTTACATTTACTCGTGTACCTTATTTATTTATTTTTTTAAAATCTAAAATATCACTTATGAACTTTGACATGATATATAAAATCTTGCGAAATTTTGATCAGAAGAAGATAGCTTAAAATCATATTAAGAATGTCGCTTTGGAAAATTATCCCAACGCAACAATCTGAGAAGTCGTAGGAATCACTTAGTTATTGATTTACTGCGGAACTACTAGCAGTTTGAGGAATAAGTTGTGCTTCTGTCGATCAAGATAGGCTTTTTGGTCGTTAAAACAGACAAAATAAAATTCAAAACACAATTAAGTCTGAAATTCGCTTTTTGATGATTAGAAGCAAAGTTTGTAGAGAATTGTTTATAAAATAGGAATGACAAGTCGATTCCACAAATTAGCTAAGCACGTAATCTTTTTGAGTTTGAATTATTGAGTCAAAATTGACTAAGGTCCGCGGCTGCCTACTTTTTGACGAAATATCAGATCCAATCTGCTAGGCACTATCTGGTTTCACAGTACTTCATTTTCATAACTTCTAGAGACATACATATATTTTAATAAATTATATCACCAGCTGATTGATACTACCCGAATATCCTCCCTAACTGCGTAAACACGTAAGCATGCATTGATTATAGTCTTTTAAACAAAGAATGCAGCCAAAAGAAAAAACAAATTACACTCCAATAATAGTAACCAAGTGTCAAGCTGAGAGTGATTGAAATTATAGCTAGTTGCCAAAGTGCACCACTATGAGAATATATTGTGAAGTACTCCCACTAACTTAACTTATATACAAAACCAAAGTATTATAATAAATTAAACTAATGCCATGTATATGTCTAGGCTATTAACATTGTGGAAAAAATGGATAACGTGCTCCATGGGATTAAGCAAACATTGAAGTATGTTGTTCGGCTTTCTAAAATTGCTGCTATGTCCGTATTTGATATTTCAAAAATGTACTAATTTTGAAGGATTCAATACACACTCGGTAATATTTTTGAAGAGTTCAAGTAATATTTTGGAAGAGTTCAAGTAACCTAGACAAAAAGTGTGTAAATGCTTTTTTTGAGCAGAACCTAATTTACTTCAAGTAATCGTGAGCTACCAGCACTTTTGCTTCCTGATATCGGAAAAAACCAACTGTTAAAATTGAACTCGGCTCTGTGGCAGTATAATGCTGAAATAGAAGTATCAAAATCTATCACAAATGGTCCTCGTTACATTGCCCCATGGGCCATGGCGTACTTAAAAAAGTGTCGACGTGCAGTTCCTTGTTCATTTTCTCTATATAAAGCACCCTCCCTTTAGTATATATATATCCAACAAAAGATACTCCTTTCTTCAAAGCCGCTTCAGCTCCAGAAATTGCAAATCTCTAATCAATTCATTATATTAGTACTGTTTACAAATAAAATTTAGAGTGTGGAATGGGTAACAAGGACTATGAGTACCCATCATCAATGAATGGGGAGAGCAGAAAAACACATGCAGTGGAAATCCCACCACCACAACCTTTTTTCAAGTCTTTAAAAAACACAGTTAAAGAAACTTTGTTCCCTGATGATCCACTTAGGCAATTCAAGAATCAGCCACCTCGCAAGAAATTCATACTTGGACTTCAGTATGTCTTTCCAATATTTGAATGGGGTCCTCGCTACACCTTGGATTTCTTCAAATCCGACCTTATTGCCGGGATCACTATAGCCAGTCTCGCCATTCCTCAGGGAATTAGCTATGCAAAACTTGCCAATTTGCCACCTATACTTGGCCTCTGTAAGTCACACTATAACGTTACTCTGTGTTTTATTATAATGGTGAGTGCACCTCAATTACTTCGTTGGATACCTCTTACTTCTAAGTTTGTTGGTTATTTCTGATGACAGATTCCAGCTTTGTTCCACCATTAGTCTACGCAGTAATGGGCAGTTCAAGAGATTTAGCAGTTGGGACAGTTGCTGTTGCGTCACTTCTAATTAGTTCAATGTTAGGGGACGAAGTTAATCCAACTGAGAATCCAACACTTTATCTTCATCTTGCGTTCACGGCCACATTCTTCTCCGGAATATTTGAAGCAGCTCTTGGCATTTTCAGGTTAGTATATACAGTAAAATACATAAATTGGGATAAGATGAACTATGTTTTAATCGTTTGATGATTATGACTATGCCTTTTTGTTAGAATAAGTTGATGGTAATGCTAGTTGGGTAAATAATTTTTACATGCAGGCTGGGATTCATAGTGGATTTTCTATCACATGCAACAATAGTTGGGTTCATGGGTGGAGCAGCCACTGTTGTGATACTTCAGCAGCTAAAAGGGATACTTGGTCTTGACCATTTTACTCAGTCCACTGATGTCATTTCTGTCTTGCGTTCTGTTTTTACCCAAACGCATGAGGTATATATAAATGTTGGACTAATTAAAATGGCTAGGGATCTTAATATTGATGTGATATTATTCACTTTGTGTTAAGTTTGCACGATTTTTCCTAAAAGGAAATGCAACTATTTATAATTAAGTAGTTTTTCTTCTACTTTATATATTGAACTTTATTCACACATACCCAACAAATCGGCTCGTGCTAAGCTTGCACGATATTTATATCATTAAAAGTATCCAACTCCATATAAGTACTTTTTTCTACGTGAGACTTTATTTACACATACTAACAATAGCTTATTATCGATGTATTTTAATTTATTGTAACATATAACTTATCTTATTTTTTATGTGCGCTCTCCCCGCCCCCCAAGCCCCTACAAAATCTGCGACTCTTTCTATACATGGATATGTATTTTTCCGTGCAAGACTATAGTCTTGTTTTGTTGAATATACGTATTTAATTTATTTTGAAAGGCAATTATTATTGTTCGATTCTCATTAACTTCTTTTCTTTTTTTCTTCCTTGAGAATCAAAATTCTACTTTCACCGTACAATTTTAGTTGAACCTTCACGAGGATTACTTTTTATTTTATTGTGTTTATGACTTTTGCTAAGGGTTAATGACAAAAATAATTGCAGTGGCGATGGGAAAGTGCGGTGCTGGGTTTCTGTTTCCTTTTCTACCTGCTGGGGTCTAGATTCCTGGTAAGTTACAACCAACTTATTCAAACTTGAATAATACTCTATCTCCGGTCTATATAACTTTTTGGTCTTTGGCACGCCCTTTAAAAAAGATAAACTCCTATAAAAAAATATATGTTCACTAAATTGCCCTTAATTAAAATTTGTATATTGTTATCCTTATATATTGTGATATGTAAATAAGGGTAAAATTTTGAAGAAAAAAGTTAATTCTTTCTAGATTATGTAAAAGAATACTTATTTTGGATCAAAATAAAAAGACAAAAATATCAATTATTATGAACCGAAGAGTACCATAAAAGCAATTTATTAAAGAGTCAAAATTTTATGCATGATGATATAAGAAATATTTATACTATCGAGTTATTATCATTAAAATATGGATTTGAGTCATATATACAATAAATTTCTGCACTATATTGCTGCTCTTAATTTTAGTTATAATGAAATGCAGAGCCAAAAGAGACCGAAGTTGTTCTGGATATCAGCAATGGCTCCATTGATGTCCGTCATATTGGGAACTATATTTGTTTATTTCACGCACGCTGAAAAGCACGGCGTCCAAGTGGTAAGTCTTTTAATTAATTCTTTTTTCTTAATTTCTAGAAGGTGTATACTACTCTCTCCGGTCCAAAATAAGTGATTTTTTGGCTTTTTTCTTGCGGTTCAAACTAACTGATTTTTTCTGATTTCGAGAATGAATTAATTATTTTTTTCCTACATTGCCCTTTGAATAAATAGTGTTGGAATATGTGTTACGAGTATCTAATTAGCAATTTCATCGTTAAATTAATGTTAAAAGGTGGATTTCTTAATATGTGTGAAAACAGGCAAAAAATCACTTATTTTGGACCGGAGGGAGCCTGTTAGGCCTGTTTCTGCAGGGCCAAAAACACTTCTTTTTCAAAACAAAAAAAAAAAAATCAAAGTAATTGTCAAGCTTTTAGAAGGAAAAAAACTACTTTTCAATGGAAGCAAAAATAGTTTTTGAGAAGCAGAAAAAAATAGTTTCTCCCTAGAAACACTTTTGAGAAATATACATTTTGAAAGTGTTTTTTAATTGAAGTTAAACACAAAGTGTTTCTCACTAAAAGTACTTTTTTAAAAAGCACTTTTAAAAAAAATACCTAAACATAAGCTGATCATTTCAGGTTCACTATAACTTATAATCTTATTTTGCTTCTACTGCTTAACATAAACATTATGGTGGAGTGATGTGATATTTAATTTCTGCTATTTGGATTACCGCATTTGTGAGTGTTTAATTTGCGTTGTGATTCTTGTGGTTTGAGTATTGCACCCGTTCGTTTGATATAGACGACCTACCAATGCCATGATTTACTGATAATTAAATGTTTCAAGGACACTGGCCCAGCGAATTTGCTGTTGGCATTATGTAAATAGACATTTCTAGATGATGGTTTTACCCAATTTAACATTAAACAAATATGAGTAATAAGTGGATGGTAATGTGAAATATGAAAATATTATGAACAGATTGGGGAGCTGAAGAAAGGGTTAAATCCTGTGTCAATAATGGATTTGTCATTTGGAGCACCTTATCTGAGTGTGGCTATCAAAACTGGCATAATCACGGGTGTCGTATCTCTTGCTGTAAGCTCTCATTTTTAATTCCCAGCTAAACCCTTTTGCCTTTTGTGCTCATTCTGCTACTTGCATTATTTATAGGTATTATTAACTATATTTGTTAACAGTAGTTTAAGACGGTGCACTGATGCATGATAGTCATGTAGGATTTCTTACACCTTTATAACTTAAATCCTTAAAAAATGAAGATTTAACATGACGTACGTATGTTCATGACATAACACGAAATTCATAAAACTTTATTTGACAGGAAGGAATAGCAGTGGGGAGAAGCTTTGCAATGTTCAAGAATTACCATATAGATGGCAACAAAGAGATGATAGCTTTTGGAATGATGAACATCGTTGGCTCTTGCACTTCCTGCTACCTCACTACTGGTCAGATTTTTGGATTAATCAACATCTGAATGTTTATATGGACCATCATGTCCGGAACACCCAGCAGACACACATAAATGTGGCAAATAAATGCATAGAATGAGACAAGAAAATATCTACATAACAAAGTAGTGGTTGATAGATAAAAGTATATAAAAGAAAAAAAATGTTTCATGATTTGTTGTCAGATTAGACCAGCTACACTGTTTAATTAACTAAAACATAATAATGTTAATTACACTATATTATCAGATAATTTATATACTAAAATTAGACACAAATAGTTTTATTCTATCAATGTATTTTGGCTGTTTGGGCATGACATATCTCCTCTAGCTTAATGAGGTTATGATCCTTCATGACAAGCAGGTGTGGGGGACGGGGGTGGTTAGTAGTTAGGCATGCATGTCTCCTTCTCATGCCCGTAGCGTCAATATTAATCTAGTATATTCGTAACTTCTTATTCACATATTTCTTTTGCTATATGTTATTTCTTTCGCTTTAATTATTTTATTATCTGACGGTTATTATTAGTTGTTGTGTTTGGGGCGGATTCACCCTTATGGGTGGGTGGTATGACACCCGCTCGATTGGTAAAATTATCATATATTTATATATATAAAATAATTAAACTAGGTTAAATATATGATCATGCCACCCCCATCCGCAAACTTGACAAATGTGTCATGACTGGTATAGACCTTTTTGAAAGCTTTTCTCCTGTGTAAAATTCAAATTGGAATTTATCTTGAACTTTGTCTGACTTTCCCTTTACATTGTGCTTTTTATTTCTTTTCTCCCACTTATTTTCCTTTTTGGCTACCTTCTAATTTCTTATTTGTCTTTTTTTATTTTTATTTTCTTCCTTTATTCTATTACTTTATCTATGATACTTAGCAAGAACACGCAAAATTTTTTTTATTATTATTACATAAAAATTTGTGTTATTCTATGATTGGTCAATACAATTTAAATCTCTTTAGTAATAAATTATGATGAATATTTCGCAAGTATTAGATTTATGATTTTAAGTTTTTAGATCTTGTAGTTTATCTAATTTCACATTTATTTATGGGGTATAATTTATCTATTGAATATATTTTTTTTTCTTATTCTGATCGGCGGAGTACCCTTATTAAAGATTTTACTTTACTTGTGCAAATTTATTTTTAGCATACAAGAAAATGTAGTTCCCTAGTGAAAATATTGATTTTACTTATATTATTAATAATTAAAGTGTGATTCCTTCTTTAAAATGTTAATTATATTTGTTTCTTAATATCTGAGATGTAATTTTCATACGATAATAATAACATATATACCCGATGAAATTTCATAAGTAGGGTCTGGAAAATTGATCTAATTTTTATGTTTGCAAATAAGTGCTTATTAAATTGCCCAAATAAACTAAAAGATCAACCGGACAATCTTTCCGAACAAACTATATATTACTCCCTCCTGTCCACAATAAGTGACCAATTTGCTTTTGGCACGCCCATTAAGAAAATACTAAATTCTATACAAAAATAACTAGTATGACTAAACTACCTTTAATTAAATATTTAATGTGAGGAGTAAGAAATTTTTTTAGGGCTATGTACATATAATGGTTATTTTGTAAAAACAAATTGAATTCTTTCTTGATTACATAAATGAACACTTATTTTGGACCAAAATAAAAAAGTAAATCGGTCACTTATTGTGGACCGGATGGAGTAATAGTTATTATAAGGTGTACATTAAAGAAAATTTTGGCACCCGCCGCCTTTAAATTCTAGATCCGCCTCTGGCTGTGTCCGTCTCTTTTAAATTTTCTTTGAGCCCGGGGTGATCTATCAGAAACAACCTCTCAACTTTCACAAAGGTCAGGGTAAGATCTGCCTATATTAATTCTACCTTCCCCGGACCCTACTTGGTGGGATTACACCGGATATGCTGTCGTAGCATTTTGGCCGTTTGGTGTATTACTAATTACCAACTGTTGCTGTTACTAATATAGACTTATCTTCAATTGTCTTTTTAAGTGATTTTATTGAGTAAATGCCATTATACAAAATTTAAGGTCGTTTTTATATCCTGAAAAAGTTGCTAACCAGAAAAGTGAAAATGCAGGTCCATTTTCGCGATCAGCAGTGAACTTCAACGCAGGATGCAAAACAGCAGTATCAAACATAGTAATGGCGGTGGCAGTAATGGTGACACTGTTGGTGCTAACGCCATTGTTCCATTACACTCCATTAGTGGTCTTATCATCCATTATAATTTCTGCAATGCTCGGACTCATCGACTATAATGCTGCAATTCACCTCTGCCACGTCGACAAATTCGATTTCTTGGTCTGCATAAGTGCTTACTTTGGCGTCGTCTTTGCCAGTGTCGAAATTGGCTTAGTCATTGCTGTACGTATCCCTTAATTTCTAGTACCTAATATTTCATTCGATTCAGTCAGGAGATTCAGAAAGATACTTAAATATTATACCTAGAATTTGACCGTGACCAAAATCAACTTTTGAACGCCCTTTTACCATTATATTAAGGGATTTGAAAACTTATATATAACATAAAAACTCCTTTTAATTTGCACATCATAGTTTTCGACAAAAGAAATACAATTGAATCCCCTTATTTCTACCTAGCTCCACCATTGTCAGTCCGTATTAAGTGTCTTTAAGGTTTTTGGACAATTCTTAAGTTAAAAAATTTAATAGCCTTAATCATAACGTTTCATAATTTCATTAACACGATACTAACTAGAGCAGAAATGGTAGATTCCGTAAAAAATAACTTTTTACTTTTCTAAAATATAAAATATTTTGAAGCAAATTCAGTTTGGATACAACAACTAAAATTATACCTTGGAAAAATCCATTATGTTATTACTGCTGTAGACTAGTAGTAACTAGGAAGGGGGAGAAACGAGTACTCGTCAACAAAGCGGGTGTTTTCCAATTAGTAAAGATTTACGACAGCAACCACCGAGCAGGGCGACTCAACAATTTGGTGGCCTAAAGCTAAATTTCAATAATAGGTCTTAGTTTTAAATATACATAAAAATTAAGAAATATTCCAAAATAAATTCCTCTTTTTTTTAATAATTTTTTAGGAGCTTTTATACCATAGTATTTAATATTTTAAGATAATAATAATATACATATATACTATTATTGGAAAATGGGGCCCCTCAAAAGTTGGGGCCTAAAGCAACGGCCTTAGCGGCCTCCCAGTATAATCCCATTAGTGGAGTCTGAGGAGGGTAGTGTATACGCAGACCTTATCCCTACCATGGGGTAGAGAGGTTGTTTCCAAAATAGACCCTCGGCATCCTTCCCTCCAAGAACTTCCCCCACCTTGCTCTTGGGGTGACTCGAACTCTTGGTTGGAAGCAAATATTGCTTACCATCAGAGCAACCCCTCTTGTCCATTAGTAAAGATTTAACTCTAATTAATCGCGTAAAATTTTATTGTAAATGCAGGTTGCATTATCATTGCTAAGGGTGTTGCTATTTGTCGCAAGACCAAGAACGTTAGTACTTGGTAACATCCCCGATTCTAAGATCTACAGAAATGTTGAGCAATACACAAACACTGACACTGTTCTGGGCGTTCTCATACTTGACCTTGGTGCACCCATTTACTTTGCCAATGCTAGCTACTTAAGAGAGAGGTAATTTGAAACTCTACTATATATCTAACTACACATCTTCGAACAGTGGCGCTGGCTGACCCAGAATTTTGTGTAAGTGGGTTCAATCGTAAAAGTACATAACTTTAGTCGTAAAATAGTAATTGTCAAGTGGGTTCAAATAAAATATTTATACAAAATTTACGCTGCTTTAATCGTAATTTATACATATACACAGTATTATTTTTTAGTGAAGCGGGTTCAGTTGCCACCACGCGCGTCCGCCACTGTCTTCGAACATGTATAGATGCAAAGTTAACACTAATTTTGAGTTCTGTTTCACTTTTTATAGGATCTCAAGATGGATCGACGACGAGCAAGAAAAGTTAAATTCTTCAGGAGAGACGTTGCATTATGTTATACTTGATATGGGAGGTCAGTAATTAGCTTCTCCTATATATGTTTATGAGCTTGAAATTTGACAATTTCTTATCCAAATAAAAAGGAAACAAGGATGTGCTAAAAAGATTTAAGTTATATATAGGTACGTATTATTTAATGTTTATATTATCAGTGTTTATTACGTTCTCATTCTATTTTATATGTTACCAATTGTTGTGTTGATTTTACCTGATAGTGCTAATATAGTAGTTAGAACTTAAACTCAGTGCTAAAATTCTTTATACAATGGGCAGCCGTAGGCAACATTGATACTAGCGGAATTAGCATGCTAGAAGAGGTAAAGAAGAATCTTGATAGAAGAGATGTCAAGGTTTGCCTCTTATCGGTATCCTGAATGTTAGTAATAAATTCTTTGCAAGAAAATTGTAACATATATATTATTGTGGGATATTGTAGCTTGTGCTGGCAAATCCAGGGGCGGAGGTAATGAAGAAGCTGAACAAGTCCAAATTCATAGAGACAATAGGACAGGAATGGATATTTCTAACTGTGGGGGAGGCTGTGGAATCATGCAATTACATGCTTCACTCCTGCAAACCAAAATCTGCCATAGATGCTTCATTTAGCAACAACGTTTGACAGCTCTTTTCAATACTAAATTATTTGATCTGTATATGTTATTAGTATGACACGCGACGCATCGAATTCATAAAGATACTGTGTAACATATTGGCTTTGAGCTTTGAGTTGTTGGCCAAATTCTACAGACACACCTCTTCCACATTAGGAGTTGGAAGGGTCTTTTCTCAACATGTACAGACCAGATTCTGCTTCTCCAAATATCTATTTGAGGCTACATATTTGACTCTAGTACTTTCTTTGCTTTTGTGCTTCAACCAAGTAAAATGCACCTGTTTTCTTTTAAGAGATTTTGCTTTATTCAAGATATTACACATGAGACAAATACACATACATCTAGTGCTGACATTTTGTCAATCCACTCATATTTTAGTGGTTGGATGAATGATATTTAAGTGGGTAAAATTTGGGCTTCAGCCCATATTCAATCCATAAAATATGGGTATTTATGGATAAAATGTGGGTAAAATATGGGTTAGACAAGTGGGTTATCTTCCAACTTTTTCATATTTGTTTAGCTTAACATTTTCCTTATGAACTCATTTTCCTTCAATTGCAGGAAATTATTTTCCTTATCAAGAGAAGGAAAAATATTTTTCAAAACTCTTTTTCAATCTAACCCACCATATGTCTCATCCCCACCAACTCACCCCCACCCCAAGCCACCCTAGCCCACCCCACTCCTACCTACTACCATCCCAACATCACCCAACTCAATAGAAATATTATTAAGAGTACTTTCTTTTTCATTTCAACAAAATAAGTATTTTCTGACGTCAAAAAAATATTTCTTTCATTTTAGCAAAATAAGTACTTTCTTTTTAAACCAAAAATAGTATTTTCTTTTTAGTTATGGAGCACATGTTTCAACGTTGAGTTTGTACAGAGTCATGTATTTTAATGTAGATTTTGTTCAAACTTGTTATTGTCATGTAATGTTTTAGAATTTCATGCTCAAGTTTTTGTTGATCTACTCCCTTCTCGTATGTACTATTCTTTTATTTTATTTTTATATTTCATGTATGTAATATATTTTTTGAATATAAATAGTATCTTTCTATTTATAGTATTTTTTTAAATTTATTTAGTTTTATATTTGGATTGCAGACAATATATGAACAAAGTGATTGTCACGACCCGATTTACCCTCTGGATCGTCTCGTGACGGCACATAGTCTCTACGATTATGTAAGCCTAACTTTGCGAAAATAAATGCAATATAATAAATAAAACAGAAAAGAAGAAGATAAACACAAACCATAGCTGCTCGGCATGTACAATTTCACTTTCCAAAACCCGAAATGTCACGACAGTCACAAGCTCTGTACTACAAGTGACTCTATAAAATGAAGTAGCATAAATACATAAGTCAACTAAGCCTATACTAGAGTAGAAGGGGACTCATGGGATTCTGCGGACGCGGCATAATTACCTCGCGGTCTCCTCGAAGCTGCTAAGTGACTCCTAGCCACAAAACGGAGTGCTGGTACCTAGATCTGTACACGAAAAATATGTGCAAGAAAGGGTGTGAGTACTCCACAATTGGTACCCAGTAAGTGCCAAGCCTAACCCCAGTCAAATAGTGACGAGGTTAGGTTAAGGCTCTACTGGATCTTTATAAATAAAACAGTTTAAATAGTATAGAAGGATATAGAAACTAAGGTAGAACGGTAAAATAAATAAACTGAAAGTAAAGCAGCAACAGGGAGCCCTCAGCTTCGCACAACGTATCTCATAGTAGCCAATATGCAATGCAGTACAGAGGGAAAGCTCCCAAAATCTCGTCTGTAGTCCCAATTTAAATATGCAATGCAGTACAGGGGGAAAGCTGCCGGAATCTCGTTCGTAGTCCCAATTTAAATGTGAAATGCAGTACAGAGGGAAAGCTCCCGGAATCTCGTCCGTAGTTCCAATTTAAATATGAAATACGAATGAATGCTGGATATAGTTTATTTAAATAGTTTAGGAAAAATCACAGGCAAGAATAAGAGTACAACTACCTAAACATGGTGCACATAGTAGCAAATAAAGGGAATTCAAATAAGAATCAGGTAGACATGCTTCTTCTTAATCTAGACTTCCTAAATAGTGCAATAACAGTGAAATATGAGTAAAATGGTTTGTGTCATGTGAAGAAAATAGAATTTTAGCAACAATGGCCCGTGTACGTACTCGTCACCTCACGTACACGGCGCCCAATTAACAGATAGTATCAAAACAACCTAAGGGGAAGTCCCCAACATAGAGTTAGGCAAGCCACTTACCTTGACTGCGCTACTCAACTCAAAATCACGCTCTTACCACGAGTATCCGACACCGAATGGCTCAAATCTATTCAATTCGATTGCACAATATAAATATCAATTTAAGGAATCAAAATAGCTAATAAGTTCGAAACTAATACGCGAAATTAGGAAAATTACCCAAAAAGTCCCCCGGGCCCACGTCTCGGAATCAGGTAAAAATCACAAGTTCCGAACACCCATTTACTCACGAACTCACTTGAATAAGAATCATCAAAATTCGACGTCAAAATCTCCTTAAATCCTCAGATTTCTACTTGGGGAACTTTCATCCCATTTTCATGATTTTTCACCCAAATGCATTGATTTGATTGAAGAAATTGCTAGGGATTAATGATATACAAGTGAATTAAGGTTAGAATTCGTTACCTATGAATCTTCTCTTCAAAACACACTGAAAATTGCCAAAACCCGAGCTCTAAATCCTTTTAGAAATTATAAAATTCAAACCCTCGGATTTTGTATAAACAGTCCAAGGATTCGGCACCTGCGACTCTTGGACCTCACCTGCGGTCCCGCACCTGCAGAAAACCCATCGCAGGTGCGAAAACTCACTAACTTGATTGGGGTCGCACCTGCGGTTGCTGGGCCGCATCTGCGGCTTTGCACCTGCGAATATCCGTCCGCACCTGCGAGCCTGGCGACCCCTGACCAAACTCCGCACCTGCGAGCCTCACTTCGCACCTGCGGAAAATCCATCGCAGGTGCGAGACACCAGAACCAGCAATGGTTCAGCTGGTTTTTTCCAAGCTCAAAATCACCCGTTGAGCATCCGAATATCTCCAAGGCCCCAGGGACCTCAACCGAACTTAGCAACCTATTATAATACCTCATTAAAACTTAGTCGAGCCTTCAAAACACATCCCATAACATCAAAATCACCAATTATGCATGGATTCAAGCCTAAGAACTTATGAAATTTCCAAATTTCACAACCGATGCCGAAACACGTCAAAACTAGTTCGAATGACCTAAAATTTTACACACAAGTCTTAAATGACACTACGAACCTACAGCCACTCTCGGAATTCCATTCCGAGCCCGATATCAAAATTTAACCTATCGGCCGAAATCGCCAAAATTTTAACTTTTGCCAATTCAAGCCTAAATCTACTACAGGCCTCGAAACCACATTCCGAACACGCTCCTAACCTGAAATCACCAATGGAGCTAACGGAGTCGACGGAATTCCATTCCGGATCTGTCTTCACACAACTCCGACTACGGTCCAATTTCTAAAGCTTAAACTCACATATAAGGACTATGTGTCCAAAAACTCTTCGAAATTCACAACCAAACGTTTCGACAAGTCCCAAATGCAGAAATAGACATGGGAGGAACAATTATTAGGGAATCGGGGCGCTAACTCTCAAAACGATCGGCCGGGTCGTTACATTCTCCCCCTCTTAAGAAAATCGTTCGTCGTCGAATGAGTATAGATACATACCTGAAGCTGTGAAAAGATGAGGGTACTGACTGCGCATATCCTGCTCGGTCTCCCAAGTCGCCTCCTCGACCGGCTAACCCCTCCACTGGACCTTGACTGATGCAATGTTCTTTGACCTGAGCTTTCTGACCTGCCTATCCAATATAGCTACAGGCTCCTTAACATATGATAGATCCTTGTCCAAGTGGACTGAACTGAAATCCAAAATATGAGTTGGGTCACCGTGATACCTCTGGAGCATAGAGACGTGGATTACCGGATGAACTCTTGCTAGGTTGGGAGGCAAGGCAAGCTCGCAAACAACCTCCCCAACACACTGCAACACCTCAAAAGGGACAATAAATCTCGGACTCAGCTTACCCTTCTTCCTGAAACTCATGATGCCATTCATAGGCGATACCCAAAGCAAAACCTGATCATCAGAAATAAATGCCAAGTCACGAACCTTCCGGTCCGCATAACTCTTCTGCCTGGGCTGAGTTGTGCGAAGTCTCTCCTGAATCACCTTCACCTTGTCCAGGGAATCCTGGACCAAATCTGTGCCCAACAATCGGGCCTCGCCCGGCTCAAACCATCCCACAGGAGACCTGCACTGTCTACCATACAAAGCCTCATATGGTGCCATCTGAATGCTGGACTGGTAACTATTATTATAAGCAAACTCTGCAACTGGAAAGTATCGGTCCCATGAACCCCCAAAATCCATCACACAGGCACGGAGCATATCCTCAAGAATCTGAATCGTGCGCTCGGACTGTCCGTCCGTCTGAGTGTGAAAGGATGTACTCAACTACACCCTGGTGCCTAACTCCTGCTGAACGGCTCTCCAGAACCGTGTACCTTTGTCTAAAATAACAGACACTGGAATACCGTGTAATCGGACAATCTTCCTTATATCGATCTCAACCAACCTCTCAGAGGAATATGTAGTCAACACTGGAATGAAATGAGTTGATTTGGTCAGCCGATCCACGATCACCCAAATAGCATCTAACTTTCTCAAAGTACGAGGAAGTCCAACCACCAAGTCCATGGTATCCGCTCCCATTTCCACTCTGGAAGCTCAATCTGCTGAAGTAGCCCTCCTGGTCTCTGATGCTCATATTTGACTTGCTGACAGTTGAGACACTTTTCCACAAACTCCACTATATCCTTTTTCATCATTCGCCACCAATAGTATTGTCTCAGATCCTGGTACATCTTCGCGGTACCCGGGTGGATGGAATACCGCGAGCTGTGGGCCTTCTCAAGAATCAACTCCTGAAGTCCATCTACATTGGGCACACAGATACGGCCCTGCATCCTCATCACCTATAGTCACATATCTGGCATAACCTCGCCGAACCCTATCCTGAAGAACCAGAAGATTGGGATCATCATACTGGCGCTCTCTGATACGGTCATAAAGAGAAGACCGGGCAACCGCACAAGCTAAAATCCGGCAAGGCTCTGAAAGATTCAATCTCACGAATTAATTAGCTAAGGACTGAACATCTAAGGCTAAGGGCCTCTCAGCTGCCGGAAGATATGCCAAACTCCCCAAACTCTCCGCCCGACGACTCAATGCGTCGGCCACCACATTGGCCTTCCCCGGGTGGTATAATATGGTGATGTCATAGTCCTTTAGTAACTCCAACCATCTCCGTTGGCGCAAATTGAGGTCCTTCTGCTTGAATATGTGCTGCAAACTCCGGTGATCAGTGAAAATCTCACAGGGAACACCGTATAAATAATGACGCCATATCTTCAAGGCGTGAACAATCGCTGCCAACTCGAGATCATGAACGGGATAGTTCTTCTCATTCACCTTCAACTTCCTGGATGCGTAGGCAATCACCCTAACGTCCTGCATCAACACAACTCCAAGGCCAATCCTCGAAGCATCACAATAGACTGTATAGGATCCTGAACCCGTAGGCAATACCAACACTGGAGCTATGTTCAGGGCTGTCTTGAGCTTCTGAAAGATCTCCTCACACTCCTCAGTCCACCTGAACGGGGCACCCTTTTGGGTCAATCTGGTCATAGGTGCTGCAATGGATGAAAATCCCTCCACAAAACGGCGATAGTACCCAGCCAAACCAAGGAAACTGCGGATCTCAGTAGTTGAAGACGGTCTAGGCCAACTCTAAACCGCATCCACCTTCTTCGTATCTACCTTGATCCCACAAGACACCACATGGCCTAAGAATGCCACAGAATCAAGCCAAAATTCACACTTAGAGAATTTTGCATACAATTTCTTCGCCCTCAAAGTCTGGAGCACAATCCTCAAATGATGCTCATGGTCCTCCTGGGACCGAGAATATACCAAGATGTCATCAATGAACACAATGACGAAAAAATCAAGATAAGGCTGAAACACATTGTGCATCAGGTGCATAAAGGTTGCTGGGGCATTGGTCAACCAAAATGACATAACAAGGAACTCATATTGGCCATATCTGGTCCTGAAGGCAGTCTTCGGGATATCCGGCTCCCGAATCTTCAACTAATGATAACCAGAACGCAAGTCAATCTTGGAAAATACCCTGGCACCCTGTAACTGGTCAAACAAATCATCAATGTGAGGCAATGGGTTTCTGTTCTTCATTGTCACCTTATTCAGTTGTCGGTTATCAATACACATGTGCATCTAACCATCCTTTTTCTTTACAAACAATACCGGAGCACCCCTAAGGTGATACACTGGGCCTGATGAAACCTTTATCAAGAAACTTCTGCAACTTCTCCTTCAACTCCTTCAACTCAGAAGGATCCATACGATATGGAGGAATGGAAATGGGCTGAATGCCCGCAACAAATCGATGCCGAAATCAATATCTCTGTCGGGCGGCATACCCGGAAGATCAGCTGGAAAAACATCAGGATAGTCCCGCACAATTGGAACTGACTCGACCGTAGGGGTATCATCACTAACATCTCTCACATAAGCTAAGTACGCATCACACCCCTTCTCAACCTTCCGCTGAGCCTTGAGTAAGGAAATGACTCTGCGGGGAGTATACTCTAAGGTACCTCTCCACTCTAATCTCGGTAAACCTGGCATAGACAGCATCACGATCTTGGCGTGACAATCAAGAATAGCATAGTGGGGCGACAACCAGTCCATGCCCAAAATAACATCAAAATCTACCATACTGAGCAATAATAAATCAGCCCTGGTCTCAAAACCACTGATAACAATCAAACACGACCGATATACGCGGTCTACAATAAGAGAATCTCCCACCAGAGTAGAAACATAAACAGGGGAACTCAAAGAATCCCGAGATACCCCCAGATGTGAAGCAAAATAAGAAGACACATATGAATACGTAGAGCCTGGGTCAAATAATGTTGATGCATCCCTATGACAAATAGGGATAATACTTGTGATGACTGAATCTGAAGCGACAGCCTCAAAACAGGCTGGAAAAGCATAGTACTTGGCCTGGCCTCCCCCTCTAGGGCGACCTCGACCTCCTTGACCACCACCTCGAGCTGCCTGAGGAGGTGGGGAAGTAGCTGGGGCTGGAAGAATATCTCGAGGACCCAATGGAATACGTGGTACCTGATAAGTCTGAGGTGGTGCACCCTTCCTAGCCCTGGGAAATCTCTGATCATGTGGCGAGGGTTACCACACCCAAAACAACCCTTCGGAGGACGTGGCGGCTGATGCTGACTCTGAACTGGCCTGTTGGACTGGCTGGTGATAGCACCTCGAGCAGGAGGCACATAAGACACTGGTGGCTCCTGAGATCTAGGAGGAGCTAGAATACAGTGGCTGCTGGAAGAGCTGAATGAATAGGGCGACTCACAAATCCCCTACCATAGCGTGCCGCTGGTGCACGAACTCCCGAAAAAATGACCAGTCTCTCGAGACCTCTTGGCCTCTCTCTCTTCTCTATCCCGGGCTAACATACTCCCAATCCACCGGGCAATACTCACGGCCTACTAGTAAGTGATATCTATCTCCAACTCCCTGGACATACTGGTCCGAATATTGGGGTGAAACCCCTCAATAAAGCGTCGAACCCTCTCTCTGACAGTGGAAACCAAGGACGGTGCATGACGAACCAAGCCACTGAAACGGACTACATACTCTGACACAGTCATGGTACCCTGGCGTAACTGCTCAAACTCTGCACGCCAAGCATCTCTGAGACTCTGAGGGACAAACTCAAGCAAAAATATCTCGGGGAACTGATCCCAAGTAAGTGGATCTTCCTCCTCCGGACTACTCAACTCATAGGCACGCCACCAATAATAAGTCGCTCCCCTCAGTTGGAAAGCGGTAAAAGAAACCCCACTTGTCACGACCCAATTCTCCCTCCGATTGGGTCTCGTGACGGCACCTAGTCTAGACGACTAGGTAAGCCTATATCTTAAGCAAAATTTAGATAAAACAGGTAAAATAACAGTAAGTGAAATAAATCATAGTAAAGTCGACGTCGCTCGGCATTAACAGTTACTTTACCCAGAACCCGGAATATCACAATACATCACAAGCTACTCTACTGCTCAATATGTACAACTGGAAAGAAAAGACCGTATAGTTTCATCTACAAGTACTACAACTTCAAGATAGGAAGGGGACTCAGAGATCTGCGGACGCTGCAGATTATACCTCGAGTCTCCTGATACTGCTGTTACTGGCTAGCTGAGATACCGCGTACTAGGACCTGGATCTGCACATGGGGAAAAC